>JAAAKQ030159539.1:0-12761 GCA_010016005.3 Zanna intricata | reverse complement strand
GTGTGATTTAATCCCATTAGATTTCTTCTTATGGGGTTATTTGAAGTCGAAGGTCTATGTCAACAAGCCCACAACCACCCGTGCATTGAAAGAGGAAATTAAACACTGTATCAACAAAATTCAGCCACAATTATGCAGAAATTTCATGAAAAATTTTGACAAAAGAGTGTGTATGTGCCAGCAAAGCTGTAGAGGCCATTTGCCCGATATGTTACTCCATAAATAACCCTATCCTATGTACTTTATGAATCATAAAAAAAATAACAATCTAAAGACTAAAAACAGTGTTTTCTATTTAATTCAAATCTTGCTATAATTTTGGGACACCCTATACAATCTAAAAATCTTTAAATCTAACATTGCTATGAGATTTTTCACCATCTAAAACTTTTTATAATTTGTAGTTGTTTTATAGTAATTCATAGGATTTTAACCACCAGAATTATTATGAATCTTACTGTCAATGATCTCAAGAACAGCAAACATGAAATTTTTCTTCTAAATAACCGAACAAAACTAAATATATCAAAACACAACTGTACAATAAATAAATGAAATTAGCTTACCTTTTATCTCCTCATCATTATCAACAATACAAAGAGCAACATCTGATATCTGTGCCTTAACTTTCACCATTTCGTTTGTGATCAAATGTGATATCACTAAAAGTGTATTAAGCCGCACATCACGACAAGGATCTCGCAATCTGTAAAATAGTACAATGAAATAAATCCAAAAACCAATAAATTTAGATAAACTAATCACCTATGCTGTAATTGTATTAACATATGAATAAAATTAATAACAGTGCTATATAAAAAAATAATTAGAATCTATTTACTGAATTTCAATACAATGATCATATCATTACATTTGAATACAACTGATCATTACAGTAAAACCATTTTAATTTACTTATCTGATAGCTAACTAGTTTTTATCACATATAGTTTTTTTTTTATCTCCTAATCTCCGGAACCACAGTTAAGTATATATTCAGAAAATGAGATGAATGAATTGTAGCATGTGTGAAAAATGCCGTGCCTGACTGGGATTCGAACCTGGGACCTCCGGATGAAAGGCTGAGACACTACCACTCGCGCCCTGGAGGCCGGCTTATCACATACAGTCGTCGATCATTATCATACTGACAAAGTTAGAAATCCATTAACTACTTTTTTTTTTAAATAATTTGATTTTTGAAAATAAGGCAGTTTCCTGTACTTCATTTTCCTTCTTATAATTTTAATATTATATTTTAATGTACTTAAAAAATTAACCACTATTATGACTATTTTAGAAATTTTAATTAAATCCCTCTATACATGTGTAATAGTATTAATAAATATTAATATAGATGAATAAATTGTGTGTGCGCGCATGTATCCATGCATGTGTGCATTTAATATTTAATAAATTTAACACCAAAGAGAGTAATAAACAGACCTCTCTAATGGAAAACATGTTTGTGTTCTTATAGCATTACCATAACTTATCACAACAAAAGTATAAATTATTCACAATTATTATTTACACTAAAAATAATTAGAATTGTAAGAGCAGTTATAAGTAATGCAAATAAAAAAGTAAAGGAAATTTATTATAAAATTTCTTATTAAAAATAAAAAATGTATTATGTATTAATTTAAAAATAAAAATTGGTTTTTAAAAATAACAAAAAACATTTTACAAGTTTCATTAAGCAAAGACTTATAAGTATTCATACAAAAGATTCTGCTGTGAACAATTATTTCAAATTTCCCTCATGGGAATTATATATTATAGTAAATTCAGGGATAAAAGACAAAGCATATATTTTGAGGATATGTATGTGCTGATGATTTTAATAATTGTGTGATAGAAAGTGATGAAGGAAAAATCTTTGCACACTCATAGTGGTAAAAATGATTTTCTAACAATCCAAAAAATTGTGAAATACACATAATGCAAATCTTGATTCTCAGACCCATGGTAAAAGTTATCATCAATCTACAGTTAATCTGTTATCACTTCAGAAATATTTTACATTCGTCATAAGAAGCTTCCAGTTAATGATCCTGTTTTTAACAGTTCTTCACCTTAAGGTAGACATTCTAAAATTTTTAATGATGTATCTGAAGCTATTCCTCTTGAATATACAATTTAACCCACTGAGTTGGTCTAATGGTACACTTGCAAATCAGCTGATTTCGAAGTTTAGAGTTCTAAGATTCAAATCCTAATAAAGGCAATTACTTCTATACAGATTTGAAGCTAGATCACGGATACCAGTGTTCTTTGGTGGTTGGATTTCAATTAACTACACATCTCAGGAGTAATAGATTTGAGATTGTAAAAGGCTACAATACATTTACATTCACACATACCATCCTCTGAAGTAATACCTCAGGTGGTTCCGAGGGCTGAACAGAAAAGAAAGTATATAGAATTTGCAGTTTGCCCAAAATAAAGTATACCTTTTATAATCAAGAGTACAAGCATAATTAATTCTAATATTTATCTTTAAATTGATTTTCCTACTTCTTTCTTCACTTCACACTGGAAAAATGAATTTTTTTCATTGATATTTTCAGTTGTTTGATATTTCCTAAGCTGTTATATTTATTTCAAATAGTTTACATCAAATTTGTCTCCTTTATACATTTTCAAAAGTATTTGAAGAATAAAAGCTACAAAAACAAACTATTTGGAAAAAAATTATATAATTACACCTATTTTGTAAAGGCATTTGATGAAATGCTTACAATAAATTTCTTAATAAAACTAATAACTGTTGGCTATGGTGTCTCCTGTAGTGGATCGTCTTACCTCTTACCCAAAATACAGACAATTTGCTACTAGATTTAGAGGATATACATTGAACACACTTTTGCTGTTCTGTACACCACTGTTCAAATCTTTACTGACGACATTATATATTGTTCGGTTGATTAGATCCAAATTTTTGATGTTGATATGAACTTCCTTAATGTTTTTATATCAGCACATACTTTCCATTATTTAAATATCTTGTCATGAATCATTTTGAATACTGAGTATGTTTATATTGTACTGCTTATACAAACTGTACAGAATAGATTTTTACTGGTTAAATTAAAAACTTGATAACCTTAAAGACAGTGATAAAGGACTAATTTGAAAACAAATGGATTTACATTGTTTAACAAGAACAAAGTTTGATCTGTAATATTTTTAATAGAAATTTATACAATAATTTTTCAAAACAGTGTCTGAATTCTGTTAGGATTTTAGCTAAAATGTTAAGAAATTGTAGAAAATTTATGACAAACATCAGTTCAACAAGATTTACAGATGTATAGCACTGGCTGTTATATAAAACAGATTTGAGTAGTGGCAGAAGAATAAAGAATTACAAAGAAAAAAAGCTGAAAAACTTATTTTAAATGGTTTCATTTGAAATTTTATTCATTCATTATGTCAAGCCCTTTGGCTGTTGTAATCTTATTACTTTACCCTACTCTGCTTGCTGACTGGTTGCTCCCCCATCTGGGAGTTTTTTATGCATCAGCAAACAACCTAAGTTGTTATCACCTGACGAAAATGAGTGAAAGAAGACCATACAGCTAAGGCAATGTAAATCTTTATAAAAAAAAAAAATCTATAAATTATTATATATAAATACACAGTGGTTAAATTTATAACACAAAATGAAGCAAACAAGTTTAAATAATACCTTACAGCACAAATTAGTGACTGTTAAAAAAAAAAGAAGAAATTATAAAAAAGACACCCACATATAAACTATCTTTTGTGTGTGTTTATGTATACGTGTACACATAGACACACAAAGATTTTCAAGTGAAAGTGGAATTACCTCTGAAAAAATGCTCTACTTAATGAAATTTAATTTATCAGAGGTAACAGAATTCTGTCCAATCAATAATTTACAATTTAGTATGCTAAATATACTAATTTATGCTATTTTAATATACATTAGTAAAAATATTCAGAAATAAATCCTCACCTAGAATATAAATATGAAATCCAAGGTTCAAGCACATTAGGATGCCGGAAAAGGAGTTCTCCAAATAGTACCACCAAATTATTTTTTACTACTACATCATTTGTTTTTTCCAAAACTGTAATAAACAACTGCAAACAAAAGTAAACATAACAAGCAATAGTGAAAGTATCTAATGGGTTATGTTAAAGGTAAACAATGATTTTTCCAATAAAGATTTATATGAATTTCAGAAAATAAAATTGGTTGCTTTTATTACTTATAGAAAGAACATAACAATGGATTAATTACACTTTTCTAATAAATATTTCCAATCCAGTACAATAGATTTCAACTTTATTACAAAAATTGCTGAAGAAAACAGAAATTAATCTATCCTGACTGACAGAACACCCTTTCTTTTTCTTTCATTGTACTTGATCCCTTTTCACCACCATTACTGTTTGTGTGGGTATAGGTTTGACCTTCATCCAGTCAGCTGAAAGCAATGGAAAACTACAGATGTTTTTTCCTTCAAGAAAATGTTGCTCTCTGTATTTTCATAAAACAAAGATGAAGGTGCATTCCTTGGTAAAAAGTTCCAGAGGTCAGTTCATTCAGATCTCCAGGTGGGGACTATTAAGAAGTCTAAAGAAGGTTGGTAGGTTACAAAATTTACAGAGGGAAATGGATAGCTTAAATATAGATGTAGTAGGAATTAGCAAGGTTCAGTCAGTGGGAAGAGGAAAATGACTTTTGGTCAGGTGATTTTAGAATAATTAACTCAGCAGCAAATAAAGGGGACCTAGGAGTCGGTTTCGTAATGAACAAGAAGATAGGGAAGAGAAAGTTTAAAGGATGAAAGTTTAATAATAGTAGGAGATTGGAATGCAAGCATCGGAAAAGACAAGGAAGGAGATACTGTAGGTGAATACGGCATATAATTTGCTTACATCAAAAATTAATTGAAATGTTTTTGAAAGTATATGTTTGGAGCGTAGGTTTACATGGAAGTGAAACTTGGACGATCAGGGTACCTGAGAAGAAAAGATTAGAATCTTTTGAAATGCAGTGCTATAGGAGAATGTTAAAAATCAGCTGGATGAATAAAGTGACAAATGAAGAGGTGTTGCGGCAACTAGTGAAGAAAGAAGCATTTGGAAAAATATAGTTAAAAGAATAGATGACTTATAGGCCACATTAAGGCTTCCTGGAATATTCACTTTGAAATTTGAGGGAAAAATTGTGCAGGCAGGCAATGTTTGGAAACAAAACAAAATAAAATATTTAGGTCAGAAGTAACATTTTTTAACTCAGGACACAAAAAAGGCAAAAATGAGCAAATGCTTAGCCATCCACTTTTTATTTTACTGCTAGAGGATTATTTATAAGAAATTAGTGCCTCAAGATAATAAGGCATTAACTATTAATCAGTTTTACTTAATAAGGTTTTTGAAAGATTTATTCATGTGTGACCATGAATTGGATGCTGCACTATGACAGTGCTCCTTGTCTTACTGCGATAATTAATTATTTTTTTGGGATGAGAGAAAATGGAAAGCTGTTACCATTGAACTAAAAAGCAATTGTGACTGGTAATTTCCAGTACTGATATGAAGAGTGAGAGTAGTTTTCTGGTGATCTGTTGACTCCCATGGGAACTATTTTGGAGATAAAGTGCATTTGTAATTTTAAAGTAAAAGCGACAAATTGAAACAGTACTTTATTTACAGATCTTGTACTTGTGATCCAACATTTTACTTGATCAATTGTTAAAAACTCATGGGATTAATTTCTGATCTTTTCTGTGTAGTAGTTTTTTTTTATCATTGTATGACAAATAAAATTATTATTATTATTATTATCCTTTTATGACTGTATAGGATCACATTGGTCAGTCTGTTATCCAAGTATTTTTAATGGGACTTTTTGGACTTTGCGGTCTGCCCAGACATTTTTATATGTTCCAATCTTTGTACTCTTTCTAATATTGAAAATTATGTTGAGTGTTGTAAATTTTTTCTTACTTTTTTTTAATTGTGATGGTTTTTAGGGCAAAATTTTTGTCTTTTTGAATTAAATTTTGAGGCCAATTTTATTTACAAATGTTTTAATATCTGTGATTTAGCTTGATTGATGTCATTTGCTACCAGTGCCAAGTCATCGGCTAAACCAAGACGTGTTTTAATTTTTTGGCCTATTTTTACTTTACCTACTTTATGCCTAAAGAATCTTAATCTCTTCTTATGCATGGTATCAGTGATGGATTCTAACTCTTACATGACTTTGTTGGGCACAGTCCACACTGCCTGTCTTCCTGGTACTTTTTATCATTATTATTTTAATATTTTGTTTTGGGATTGTGCTCACAGATACACTATTCGTCACCAGTGATGACTTAATGAAAAATTTACTGTCATTTTGTATGCGTTCCAGGAGATCAAGACACACTTCCTTTCAATTGCCCTATTGGATTAAAAGGTTTTTGAGAACCATTTTTGCACACTTTTCTCAATGTTAAATCCTGTGTTAAAATCTGATGGACCACAGTATTACTAAAATTTAACTTAATATCAATCGTTATCATTCTTACTGTTGGTCAACAGTTTGACCAAATAAGGGTGTGCATTGATTCCAGTCATGAGTTTTTGAAAATGAAGGACTTCCTAGGTAGATTCATTTTTAATGGCTTCATAGCTGTATAAAAATGCCTTTTACTACTTGAACACCTGTAACCTCAATAAAACATCGTCAAATATCTATTTTGTCTTCTTAAAGAACTTAAAGAATTGAGTTGAGTTCTCCCTAAATTGGACATAAAACTTTATTGTACATCATAGTTCAAGAGTGCAATTTTCATTTTTATGACTCAAAAATAAAACCACTTTACAAAAATACACATTAAAAATAACTTTTTGATGCTAGCATGTTGAAACTTGTAATGAAGGTCTATGAGATGTTTAACTATGTTATCATATCATGGACTACATGAACAGTCAGTAAATAAATTAATAAATAATTTAAATTATGTATTTAAGGACTTCGCAGACTAGACTGAACCTGACTTTTCTTGTCTACTTTGGAAAGAAACTAAGAAACTCACCTGGGAAACATTTTTTTGAACCTAATATGTCATTACAATTAAATGAGGAGAGACTTTGAAATCTAAAGAAATGGCCTGCAAGATTCATCAACAGTGAATTGCTTATCCTTATCAACTTTTTCTATTGGTTTTTGCTCCTATTCTTCAATCACAGAAGACAGTTGGTAGAATGATCTTCAGTGTAAATCATTAATCTTCTTTTAATGAAAATGATCAAAGATAGAAAATTCATTAACATTTGATTATTCATAATCTCATCACCATAAACTTTCCTTAAAAAATTTCTACAGAGCGCTTTTTTTGTACTTAAAAACTGGATTAATTTCTTTAACAATAGATAAGCTGTTAATTTTTTACACAAATTGGAACAGCCAAGAAATCTAATAATAAATATAAATTATAACATAATTATAATTAGAAAGTTCAGGTCAAATTAACTTTAATTCTAATCAAAAATTAACTCTAATTAACTTAATTCAACCGAAAACTATATGACTTTATATTGTTAACAGGTATTTAAAACATTTTTAATTTCTGGTATAAGAATTAAAAAAAAAAAATTTTAAAGTCACTTGCTGCATATATTTAATGTAAATTAAACAATTGCCAACCACAACTATTTTATATTAATAAATACACTAGTAATAATAACAAAATAAATAATACCTG
Organism: Zanna intricata; assembly: GCA_010016005.3. NCBI lineage: Eukaryota > Metazoa > Arthropoda > Insecta > Hemiptera > Fulgoridae > Zanna > Zanna intricata. The sequence continues at coordinate 5,028 of JAAAKQ030159539.1, read as the reverse complement.
AATGTTCTGACAACAGAACCTGTTTGAAACCATCATTAACTGACCCAAGGTAACAGAAGTAACAGATTTCAGATGAACATTATCATATCTTCCTTCATTTTGTAAAATCATGCTAGGTAAATTCCTTAAAAAAAAAAAAAAACAAATTTATTAAAACCTAAGAACTTACAAGAAATTAATTTTAGATTATAGCTTTGGCAAAACTATTTTGCTCTGACTGAACTCATTCATTCAGAAGGTAAATCAAGTTTAATGTAATTTAAATATTTTTTCTTCATTTTTACACCAATCTCCCTTTTTTGTTATATGTGCTAGTAACTTTATTAAGAAATACAGACAAAGCCAATAAACTACTGTTCAGAAGCAAATAAATTTCTGGTTACTGCTGAGGGATTTGGAATTTTTTTGTAAATAAATATTAATTTTTCAAAATGGTTAACCACTTTACAGCTTATAAAGAATACGGAATAACTATCAATTACACAGAAAGAGATCATTGTCAATTATTATGATTGATGCATCCACAATCATTTGACTTCCTCTTTTGAGTACTGGATACTTAAATTTTACATTATGTGTTGGACAAGATATGTGCAATATATTAAGTACACCACATATTCACCTTGAAGCACAATTTAAAACACTTATTTAGCAGGTACTTACCTGCATACAAATTTTTTATTAATCCAATTACTTTAAATCTGCTACTAGCTAGTGTTTAATTACTCTTATCTTAATTTTTTTCATAACTTAGGTTTCTTTTTTTTTTCTTTTAACTTAATTTTGAGTAAATTTTTAAAAATTCTGTTATTTTTCATTATGCACAACTGATCATTACTTAATTTACAGCAGACTGTTATAATAAAAGATTAAAATGAGTGCGAGACAAACAGCATCCTGTTTCCAATTTGTAAGACTGTCATTTACTTTTATAGCAGTTTCTAGTTTTAAGTTTAATTCCCGAAGAGCCTTCTATCCTTCCAATCTACTCTTTTCTCTTTCAGAATTTTCATTAGCTTGTCCCATTTAACACTATCAAAGGCGTTGTCCATATTTATAATGGCTAAACTAATTCCTTTCCCTTTTTCCTTGTACCATTTGCCAATCATCCTGAAAAATACTAAATATAAATTCCTAGTTCCTTTCTTTTTTCTGAAATCAAACTAATATCATATATTTTATTACACATTATTGTTATTTAATTTAAACCTTACTCTTTTAGACATTTATAAAATTCAATATCAATTCCCACTGGTTTCTTGTTTTTCATTTCCTTAATTGCATGCTTTACTTCTATCCTTAATTTGAGTGGCCTCTTATCAAGCTCTTCAATATCATCCTCTCTAATTCTACTGTCAAGTTCTTTGGTTGCATACCTGTCAGTTATAGGTCCTTTATATATTCTTCCCATTTATTCTTCACTTCTTTATCCTTATATATCTCCTTACTATCTTTTCCTGCAATTTCTCTCATTTTACCTCTGCCAATCGATTTATCCACTGTACAAATTTTTTTTTATTTTTACTTACCTATCAGGTCATATCGCCCTTTTCTTTGTAGATCTTCAATATCCTCAAATTCTTTCCTCAACCAACTTTCTTTTGCTTTCCATAATTCATTATTTAATCTTCTATACACAGATTCATTACTTTTTCCTATTTTTTTTCTTGTATTTCATATTTTCTCCAATTTCTTAAACATTTCAGCTGTTAACCAGGATTTTTTTTGCCTTTTTACCCACATAACTTTCTATACTGTTTCTGATAGCCTTCTTTATTCTTACCATGAATATTCTGCCTCCTTATTTTCTTTTTTCTCCCCTCAGTGAGAACTTTATCTAATCATTCTCCTACTCCATCTATAATTGTTCTTCCTATAATTTATCAACATTCCAATTTTTTATTTTGTTTGCTATCTTAACTTTCTTGAGGGTTATATTCATTTTCATCATCAGTAACTCATGGTGGCTTCCTATATCTGCACCAAGTAACCCACCAACTCTCTTTATTGAGTTTCTATATCTACTTTCCACTAATATGTGGTCGTTCTGAAACTGGGCTCTATCACCTGGATTGTACCTTCTCCTCTTATGATTTTTAAACATATATTAGTTATATCCTTTATAAAAGAAAATCTTAGGAACTTCTATATCCTTTATTAAGAGAAAATATAAATAAATATGAAGATTCAATTCTTGCAACCATGCTCTTAGTGTCTTTTAAGTTCAAGTAGCAGCTGATACTTCTTTTTTTCCCCCCTACATCCCTGGGCTGGACCTCCAATAAAGTATAGCTCAGCCCAGGAGCGTATCCTTGCCTTAAAGGCAAGACTCCCCACCCAGCTGTATGTGTCTCTGGTATGGCAGGTCAGCCCGCCCCCGGTCTCTGATCTTCATTTTTTGTTCTGCCTTAGCCTCAAATGTCAGTCAGAGAACCCGGACCCAGAAAAGAATATCCGGAGCTCTCCACCTCAGCCGGGTCACAGCCTTCACTCACTCCTTTTTTCTTCTTATTTATTTGTTCAATGAGTCCGTGAGGTCTATTATGGAGTTCCCAGCTGATCATCAGAATTGCCACACCTAGGCGTGACGACCCTCAATACTGGGGCTATCCACCCCGCCAGATGCCAGGACTCATCGCGATCTAGAGACAACATTTAGAAAGCTCAGAAGCCCCTCCTGCCTTCATCCTTAGCTGTCAGTATATCTCTGGCCAGTTTATCAATTGTCCACCAATGACTCTCAGAACTTAGCATATAGTCCACAATATTATCAGGCTGGTACTTCATGAAGATTATACCCAATTTTTTAAAGTAACTGAAACACACTAAGTGTGTTTTATCTAATATAAATATAGTGAATATTTATCTAAGATAAATATTCCTAAACTCACCTGTATAAACTGAACTAAATAACTGAAACTTACGCAAATTTGGCTAAAATTCCATCACCACAGAGAATCTCATTTTCACAAATAAGTCTTATTTCCTCTGCTAAAGTATCATCATTAGCAGATGCCACACCAACAGCCATATCCAGCTCATCTTCTTCCTCAACAGCAGTACCACCTTTCACCTTTGCAAAGGGAAAAGTTTTAGATTTTCTAATAACCTTTAAATAAGTATTTTGATACTAGTAAATGTATAGCTTGCATTTCCACAATATTTATATACATGTAAAATTTAAAAAAAAAAAAAAATTATACAATAAAAAATTTATATAAAAACCAAAATACAGAACAAAGAGTATACAAGAAAAGAATATTGGCAGTTTTAAAATTTTTAATATCTCTTAATTCTGATTTACAGTAATAAATCACAAGTAAAATGAAAGAGTAACCCTTAAAGTGTTTCATAAACTTTTTTAAAGTTTTTTACAAGAGTTTAATGCAATCACCTTGCATTACTTGTCATATATTCAACCAGTAGGAGAGCTTGTCTCATACTTTATTTAATCAGCATGCCTGAAGTAATGAAAGCAACAGCAATTTCAATCCTGTGTCTCAAATCAGATAGATCAATACATAGAGGAGGAACATATACAAGATTGTTTACAAATCCCCACAGGAAAAAACATCAGATGGCTTTGAAATCACAAACCAGCTCTGTCATTGGATCCAGGCCAACCAATTCATTAGTTGGAATAAACGTCATTCAACCAACCTGTACAGAGTTATATCAATGAGGAAGTGCGCCATCTTGCAGCTAAATAAAATTTTCTGGTCCATCTGCAGTGGAGGAAAGAGGCTTGTATGCAACATAACTGAATAAGCAACTCCTATTAATGATAAAACATTAGAAACCATTAAATTTTTTCAGAATCCCTTTCATATTGTGAGGGTTAATGGGGATTCTCTGACGCCATATACACACATTATGTTCTACTAAAATGAAATGTTAACTCATCACTAAACACGATCAAAAAAGTCATAGTCTCTTCATGATGCAACATTTCAATTGCAAAGCCAGTACACACAGCATAGTCAGTAGTAGACTTCAAAGCCTTTAACAGGTGTAAATGGTATGGACACAAATGTAAGAGTTTCTTTAAAACAGTCCACACCAACATCACCAGCTAGTTTGCAGCTGGCCTTCCTAAGTTATTTTTCACAATTTCACAGGAAATAATCCCTGACACATTCATCATTTTCTTCAGACACCCTCGGGCATCCCATACACAGACAACATCCAGTTATTTCAAATCGATTGTCATCGCTGAATGTTATTATTGCTTGATCACAATTAAACTTTCTACAGAACAAACCTTGAACTGTAACTACAGATTCACATTTAGTAAACTGTACAACACAGAAGCCTTTTGTCAAGAATTGCCATCTTTCATGTGGTACGGTCAAGCAGAAAGGTAGAGAATCAGTTTACAAGAGTGTGGTGAAAAGTTCCAGGCCTCACACAGAGATCTTGTTAGTACATTTAATCTCTTGATGCTGTCACATGATTTCATTTTTCATTTACTATGAGTTTCAAATCACTGCAAGTGAAGAATTAGGGAATTTTTGGAAAATGGAAAAAGTTTCAAATACGTGCAATGATTAAATTTTTTTTTTTTTCTCAAAGGCTTAAATGTGAAGGAAGTTAAAAAGAGCTTGATACAACATTGGGAGACTTTTTTCTATCAAATACAACAGTTAAATGCTGGGTTTTAGAGTTTAAAATGGACTGAATACACACTAGCAATGAACCTTAGTGGATGCCCTTCTGAAGTGATTATGCCACAATTAATAAAAAAAAGTGCACAAAATCATTTTAGTAAATCGATGAATAACAATGAACAAGTTACCACAGAACCTGTAGGTATGTCAACAGAATTCATGTGCAATATTTTGCACAAACATTTGAGAATGAACAAGTTGTCTGCTAGATGGGTGCTGTTGGTTCACATCTGACCAAATATAGTACATCGCAAATCAGCCGATTTCGAAGTCGAGAGTTCCAGCGTTCAAGTCCTAGTAAAGATAAAAATTTTTATATGGATTTGAATACTAGATCGTGGATACCGGTGTTCTTTGGTGG
>JAAAKQ030159528.1:0-12761 GCA_010016005.3 Zanna intricata | reverse complement strand
GTTTTGATACACCCTAAAATATATATTTTGGTCTGGATGAACTAAGTTCAACCCTAAAACGTACAAATATGTACAAAAAAAACTGAATTTAGATACGTTGACCATAATTTCTCCTTCTCCTTTAATATAGTTATTCTTGCTATATTCGACGTAATGTAAAAATATACAAGTAAAGATGAATTAATATAATCTTCTTTCTGTCCTGCAAATTTTCCTTTATTTTCTCCTTCTATATACGCACAATTAATTCGGACAATAATAACAATAATAATTTTTATATATTTTAATTTTGGATTTTAAATTTATTTACTTCTTTGTACGAAGTACAAGGAAATATTGTAATCGCGATAAATTTTGGTTTTCAGATTTCAACGGAAATATCCATTTTGACCACCCCTGAATCGATCATTTTGACTAGTTTCATTCTGACATCTATACGTACGTACATATATCGCATAACTCAAAAACGATTAGCCGCAGAATGTCGGAATAAGTAATGTTGTAACATCTACTTGTGCGCCCTTCTTTTGACTGGAATCGATTGAACCAAAAATGTCCAAAATAGCCCAAAATCCTCAAAAAATTGTATTTTGGAGGTTTTTTTTACGGTTGTAATAAGCTCTCATTGAGAGTTTTTAAACAGGCAAATGAAATTTCAGTAAATGAAATATTTGGATATTATAAGGGGAAGACACATCGGTTCGAATCAGACTTTATTTCCTTTTTTTTTAATTTAAATATTTTGATTTATTAATAATTTATTAACATCTGATTTTTTATTTTATTTATTTTTTCAACACTGGGACCACCGTTAGATATTTCTTCAGAGAATGAGATGAATGATTGTGAAAATGCCATGCCTGACCGGGATTCGAACCCGGGATTTCCAGATGAAAGACCGAACGCTACCATTCGTGCCACGGAGGCTAGCGATTAACCTCTGATTGTAAACCAATGTTTAAAATAAATAATAATTCAATAATAACACTAAAAGAAAAACACAATTGTAAAAATAAATTAGAAGTTACCAGTGAAATAAAACGTTTATGTACTTTTCATTTTTTTAAATGTATATATGGATATTTAGTAGGCGTAAAGGAAAGGAAGTCTCATGTGGTATCCATATTATTTTTTTTTTTTTTTTAGTATAGATTAATTCCTGTACTTTTGTTACTTTTTTTGGGGGGAATCAACCTGAGCGTTGAAGAGCAGGATTTTTTTTTGTACCTGATGAAATAATTATAAATATATTTTTTTTCAAAATTTTGTGTTATTATAAAAATGAAGAAGTGTTATTCTATTCCGTTTAATTTAACATTTTTTTTCTTCAATATTTTTTTAATAGTTAAAAAAATTTAAGTATTAAATTCGTTAATGTGGATTCGGTAATTATTAGCAGCCTGTCACGCTATTTAAAATATTTAACATATAGCATAAATAGAAGTTACCATATTCCGTGATATTAATAATTATATATGCATAATGTTGCTTTAAGATACCATCGTGCATTAGGTTGTTATTTAATGTTTATTATTATTATTACTTCTACTATTATCGATTATTATAAACATAGTTAAGCGGAATAAGCTGTTTATGTCTTTTATATGACATGTGGTGCGTGTATGTCAGTTTTTAATACGTTTTTTTTCAAACACTATACATACTCTTTGTAATATAAACAAAGCTATATATATGTTGATTACAGATTCTTTTTTTAAAATAATCTTTAGTTATTCAATTTAATTTAATTTTTTTTTTTGCTGTTTATTTTTTAAAGATAATCCTGCAGCTACTTTTACGGAATATTACCATTTTACATTAAATAAAAATAAACCAAGAAAGAAAATGAACTGCAATAATTATGAAAAATCATATCCGTGTTAAGCTTTTAGTAATTTACATCTCTTTTTTTCAACACGTTTATACATAACTTTGAATATTACGTTAGATAAGATATTTTTACAAGTTCAAAAGTATAAAACAGAACAGAAGTGTAAAGTTACAAGGTGTGGTTATAAAAAATAAAACAAAAAGAGGAAAAAATGTTTTAACATAATCTTATACGTTTTCTACATTTTATTACAGTTGAACATAGCAGAGTTTTTATTTGTCATTTGGAATTAACTTAAACTACTATATAAACTTAAACCACTAACAACAAATTTTATGTCTTTTACTTTATAAACCTTTTTCTACAAAGTTTAATGTGAAAATTAAAGATAACGAACTTACTTCTGTTGTGTAGTATGCCAAAACATATTTATTTCTATTATAATATTATGCTGTGAATTTCGCTTTTGTTCTACTAAGAATTTTGTTACATGTAGTGAGATACGAAATGATGACTTTCAATTGTTAATATATCCTAGTGATAATAATTATAACCAGTAGTATTGAAATTAAGTAATATATTGTTAAAAATGTCTTCGGTGTTAAATACTAGGACGCGACTCTGAAATGGCCGTTGGGGTCATCCATGTCCACAGTTGTTAAAGCGGCAGGGAGGTCGTATGCTGACCTCATTCGCACAGTCAAAAGGTCTGTCTCGCCAGGCGAGCCGGGGTCCAATCGGATTGAAAGGACCTATAATCTGAGGTGAGAGGACCTCCACCTCTCCGGGTACTGGCTGAGGGAGATGCAGCTGAATATATTTATACATTTATAATGAATATATATGAGCCCTTCGTAATATCACGGTGGAGGTGATGACATCGGACGTATTGTCCATGCGGCCGGCCTATAGGGAGACTCAGCTGGTCACGGCAATGAGGCCATCCTTGCCAATAAGTTGTGTTAGCTGATGGCCGAATTCGAATATAGGATGGGTGGCCTGTAGGGTGTTGAAGCGCGCTTTTGAAGATCGTTGTTTTCGTTGTTGGTGTCCGGGACACAAGGCCAAGTCTTGTGGTGGTTCAGAACGCAGCATTCTCTGTTTTAACTATGAAGAGGCCAAACATGTGCGAAAGGACTGTTGGTTGTAGAGCCGATGTCCTTCATGCAACATGATTGGGCGCGCATCCGGGGGGAGGGGATGCACAGCTTCTCCTTCACAGTGAAGACAGCCCCGTTCAGGAGGGGTGGGTGGCTCCGGTGGTCCACCAATTATCATCGAATGAGAACTCCATTGCATTGCCACTGAAGAGGAATGTAGGACCATAGTCCCCATGGGTGATCCTTTTTGGGGTTCCTCATTAGAGGCGTGGCATCAAGTCTGGATAGGGGACCCCACCTCGGAGAGGGGACCTCCTCGATCACGAAAAATTTCGGTTTCTAGATTTCAAAAAAAATATCCGTTTTGACCATCCCTGAATCCATTTTGACTAGTTTCGGCGCAAAGTTTGTAAGTAAGTACGTATCTCGCATCACTCAAAAGCAGTTACCTATAAGATGTTGAAATTTTGAATTTACGACTGTTGTAACATTTAGTTTTGTATCTTCCCTTTTGATTGCAATCGATTGAACTAAAAGTATCCAAAAAAGCCCAAAATCCCAAACAAATTTGAATTTTGGGCTAATTCTTAACTCAGTAATAAATCCTAACTGAAAGCTTTTCAACCATATATCATAAGTGGTACTTATTTTCCTTGGTTCCAGAGTTAGAGCCAAGTAAAATTTTAATTAATGAAATATTTGGATCTTACAAGAAAAGGCACATCGTTTCGGATCAGACTTCATCTCCTATTTATTTCTTAACATTGTTTCTTTTAATTTAAATATAGTGATATAATAATTATTAATCAGTTATTGCAAAAAAAAAAAACAATTACAATAAATAATAATTCAATAATAACAATAAAAAAAAAATCAGAAATTATTAGTGAAATAAAATGTTATGGATCTTTTATGTAATTTAATAGGCGTCATTATATATGTGTATATGTAATAGATTTGCTAACACATCTGATTATTTAATATTAATTGAAAAAAATAATGTTGAATCGAATTTTCCTACAAGGAGTCCGGTAGTGTCCACATCAGATTTTTTATGAAGTGATCAGGAAGCTAACTATCCAGGGGAGAAAATGAATTTGTATTGAAAGGAACTATTCAGAAAAATAAAATAATTTATTTGTAATTTTATGTAATATGAATAATGTGGTGAACACATTCAGTTTTATATTTATATTAATCTCGTATTTATGATTAAAATGTATTAATGACTTTACGCCGGTCAAGTCACAATAACTAAAAGAAGAAATAAAGAAGGCATAAAAATTCTAAATTTCTAAAATATTAACAAATTTATGTAATTAAATACAAGTAGAAAATTAACAGGTATTGTCAAAAGTTATATATAATATTTGCTAAAAGTCTTTACAAATATACTACTTGTAAAGGATTTTTTTTTATGAGAATCCTTCTTAGAAAAACAAAAAGTTTAAAAAAATGATGATAAAAAATAGATAAGGTAAATTTATTAAAACGAATTTTAAATAATATGGCTAGGTCTGGTTATGTGACCTAGTTTATCGGTTAACTATTCGTAGATTATAATCGAAGTTTGGTAGCTGTGTAATTGTAACTCGTTAGTTAACCACTATGGATTACGATTCCATGAGAGCCTTTAATTTAACAGTAGTTTATACTGAAATTCATCCAGGTCGATAATTCCTGAACGATTAATCTGATTTTCATGAAATCTCATCATAATTTCATTTTTATAATGTAAAAAAATAATAAAATTCTTATAATTTTAATAATTTATTTTAAAAAATTAAATTTTAAAAAAATTTGCCGATCACCGAGGCGAAGTGATAATGACTGGGCCTTTCATCGATAGGTCTCGAGTTCGAATCTCAGTCGGCCATCCTATTTCATTATGCTGTATTATAGCACATTCATATTCTCACCGACAAGGTTCCCAAGATTCTGGTGTTTATTAATTCATTAGGCCAAAAAAAACTTTTACTTTTTTAAACAAATTAGTTTTTTAGATAAGGATTCTTCCGCCTCCAAATGATTTTCAGAAAAATAAAAAATTTTCTTTCTTTTAAAGAATTAAAATCTGGCCACTTCTTCTTATATAGTTTTAGATTAATTCAATTTATAGCTTTATTAATGGTCAAATTATCTGATTCAGCTTAGCAATGGAGTTTGTGGAACAGAATATATGTAGGAGATGTGATAAAAAAATACGGTGAATGAATTTTTATAGCAGCAATTACTTACGCTGCATCTATTTCAACTAGTATGTCTCATACCCTCATGTATTGAGACAGCAGTGATAAGTTTGAACACGTTCCGGCTTGTCAGTCTGCTTCTATAGCCGCTACAGTGACGTCGTGTTTGCAGTGTCTGTCGTGAAACATTGATCTTGAACAATGCATTAACATTAAGTTTTCTTTCAAGTTAAAAAAAGTGCCAAAGAAGCTTACGAAATGTTAAAATCAGTGTATGGTGATAATGTATGTGGTAACTTTGAAGTCTGTTTACAAGTGGTATGAGCAATTTAAAAGTGGAAATGAGTCTGTTAAGGACGAGGAACGGTTGGACATCCTTCGACCTCAAAAACATTGTTTTTCTCGATTGTGGGGGCATAGTGGGATCAGATTTCGTTCCAAGGAGAACAACTGTAAACTCCGAATTTTACAAGGGGGTGCTGGAACGTTTGCGAAACGATGTGCGAAGAAAGAGACCTAAAAAATTGGCCAACGGCTTTCTTTTTCATCGTGAAAAAGTGCCATGCCACAAGTCGCTTTTGATTCGAGAGTTTTTGGCCGCTAATAGTCTTTCTGTCTGTTCACATCCGCCTTACTCACCTGATTTAGTACCGTGCGACTTTTAGCTCTTCCCGAAAATAAAAAGTGTACTAAAAGGGGGGAAACATTTTGACACCATTCCTGACTCTGAGAAGGCCACGATAGAGCAGCTGAAAGCCATTCCAAAAGAAGCCTTCTAGAAATGCTTTCAGTCGTGGATTCAACTTGGGATAATTGTATTGCTAGCCAAGGACAGTACATATTTAAGGTAACTTTTTTACTTTGTTTTTTATAACATAATTTACCATATTTTTTGATCACACCTCGTATATTTCAATGTAAAGTACATTAAGACGTTGCAGGGAGATGACAGCAAGTTATTAAATAGGAAAACAGTATTACAATAGGAAGTGTAAACATAAAGTCGTTTACTGAATGAGTAAATTTGCAAAAAATAAACCACTGAAAAATTATTAAGTGATTGTAAAAGACATGATTAAATGATGTCACTGCAGAAGAATGGAACGTTGATAGATTTCTCCTTACTACAATAAAGACTGAGAATAATGTGCAGTGTGTATGTGTATATATATATTTTGGATTGGGGAAACTTTTTCTTCATACTAATATTTCAATGCAAAAAATAACACAAGTTTTCTTTTTCTCTTGTATATAATGTAATACAAAATTTTTGTATTTCGAATGAAGTTTATTAAATCAAATATGTACCGTTTTCATCGCACATCTCCTCCATTTCTGAGGTAAAATTTATGATTCCATCACTGTGAAACTTGTCTGTTTCTGAATGAATAACTGTGTTTAGTGATTTTCACATAACTCTTTTGAAATCAACTTAGTATCATTAACAGAGTTCTACAGATACCGAAACAAAAGACAAGAACAGGAATGTGTGTGGATCCATCAAAACTTTTCAGCCCAGTCCTCCAAAATTTCGACGGATCATCAAAATGTATGAGATCTGGCAATCTCGTAATGGAAGAAAATTTTCCTGTTGATCAAATCAACTTTGATCGTTTTATCTCGATTTCGTGATGTAATATTTCCAATTATTCGTATTAGAGGTTCAAATAAATTATTTGACAGGACAATCAAATTCCACATACAAACATACACAGAGATACAGACACACACACACAAAAACATACAGAATACTTTTCTTGGCGTCAGTCCTGAATTTATTACCGTTTGCAAAGCTTCACCATGCTTCAACCACTAGCTTTTTCGTACATCATTGTCGTACGGAATCCATTTATCATCGCTCACAATGAGCTGTTTCAAAAATGGTTGGTTTCATTCCAAGCTAAAAAAAATTCACAGATAGAAATTTGATCCACTATATTCTGCATGTTTAAATCATTTGGAAACCAAACATCTAGTTGTTTTTGTATCTCCAGCCTTCTTCAAATGGTTTAATACAGTTTTATGATTGATGATTAGTTCGTTAATGACAACACGACTGCTAAAGTACCGGTTTTGGTCAATTTTTTAACTTATCTCATCGACTTTTGGTCCGATCATAGCGAGGTGCATTATTGATACCAAAATTCTCTGATTGATCTGGAACATGATTAATCTCAACACATGTAGTGATACTTCATCGTTTCCATAAACGAAATAAAATTTAGCAACCGGATCCTTCTTTAAGGTGTTGAAGCGCACTGTTGAAGATCATACCTTTCGTTAGTGGTGTCGGGGACACAAAGCCAAGTCTTGTGATGGTTCGGATCGCAGCGATCTCTGTTTTAACTGTGAAGAGGCAGACCATGTGGCTAGGAAGAGGTTACTAAAACTCTTCCTTCTTTTATTAAATAAATAAATTAATATAATCATAATATTTTTAGAAATACTCAGTGATATATTACTTTTCAAAAGCATGCAAATCTCGCTAGATTTATTTAATATTATCATAATTACGGGTTCCTAAATTCTATCTGCTTGAAGAATGTGAAAAGTTTCCCCCAAACTCAATATTTACTTTACATTTTTTATCATTTACTCCACCATAAATTTTTAAATTGTTTACGGGATTTTTCGTTTTTAATTTATATAATAGTTTTATAAATATAAAATTAGTTCGGATGATTGAATATGAAACATTTTGGATAAGCACTAGAAATTCAGCTCGGTAACGAACATAAGATTTCATTTTCAGTTTTAAATATGAAACTAAATAAAAACTGTTATAAATTTAGGAACATTAAAGGTTGTTTAAATTTTAAATCCTGCAATACTTTTCTTTAAATATTAAAGGTAGATAATTATTCTGAGTGATTGGATAAAGGAGTATAACCTATCAAATTCCAATGACATTTCATTTTATAAAAAATAAATAAATTTTACATTATAATGGTTGATATGTAATAAATCATACAAATGATTCATAACGCATTGTTATACAAGAAATAATAAATAAAACATGGGTACCTTATCTGCTTTGTTATGGTATTTTTTAACCCTTCTCTTCGTGCATTATATGCACAACTACTACCAGATAATGTAATAAATCTGGATGAAGACAGAAGGAAGAAAAACAAAGTTAACGGAAAAGGAAAAAGATAAAAAAGGATAACGAACGAGTGAAGGCGTATAAGAATATAAAAAAAAAAAAAAAAAAACGGGTTTTCAAGAAAAGAAAATGCAAAGTGCTTTATCTAGCATGAAATCGAGTTTACACTGGTCGCGTAACGGACAAGACCCAAGACCCCAAGACCCTAGCCGAGAGAGAGACTTAAGAAGCAGACAGAATAAGGTAGGACGTTTGGAATCGATGGAAGAGGGGTGGTGAGCCTTGGTGAATATGGATGGTTGGGTAAGTTGAAAGACGCTAAGCACGCCAACAACTGCGCCATCCCTTTCTTCACTATAACAACACGACACTGCATCACTGCTACTACTACCACCACTACTGTTACCATTACCAACACATAAACAAAACCTCCTGTTTTCTATCTCCCAAACCAAGTTCTCCTCCTTTCTTTATACCATAGTGTTATAGGTCAGGAGGTGGTGACGCTTAAAAGCGGAAAGATGGTAAAGATGGAAGAAGACCATTTCCTTCCGGTATAAAACTAAAACTACCCCTAAACATACATGTATATACAAACACACTCATGCGAGCGCGACAAGGAAACTAACAAAAATAGCAGCCAAGTACTTTATATAGAGATGACTTCTTTGGTGTTAAGTATTATCTCTTTACTTAAACAGCATTATTCAAGAAATCTTTTTATTTGAATAAAATAACCAAGTAACCCAATTATTTAATGAATTAAACATTTAGGAAATCAAATATAAAAACAATATTTCACTAAAAAAAAAATCCATATAAAATATTTATTATCTTTTTAACTACTTTCAGAATAAGAGATTTTTAATTAAATTCAAATTTTTTTTTTTGTTGGAGTTTTATGAAATAAATGCATTGATTTCTATGGTCGATCCGTAGTAACATGGAAAGAAAATTTTTTAACAAATAATAACATTATTTATCGTCATTGAATATTAATAAAAGCATAATGATATTTAAAATAATTTAATTTTTACATTTAAAGTATTTTTACACGAAATATCAAGAGAAAATTTTTTAGAAAATTAAAAAAAAAAATACATTCCAAAAATCTTCATATAACATTCAACAGTTTACAGGGGATTGATTCAAAAAGGTCTTCACAACTTTAAAATCATATAAAAATTTATTCAGATAACTTACACGTTGAGTCTCATTCAGCAAAACATATGAAGTTTTGACTGACGTAGTTCATTTGTACCGAATCGGCCACCAGCGCCATAAAAATGGATACATTTACTGGATTTAAACGTGCTTGCTGTTGGCTTTGTTTTCACGATTTAAAGTCAGCAGCAAACTGCAGTTCAACATAATTCTTCTAGAGAACGGTAGGTAGCCTCTTAGTAGGTATACAATTTACTCTTGCAACCAAACCTTTATTGACATATAAAATCATCAGGATTCCCACACATCCCTGAAGCCGGTGTGGAACAATTCAGAGAAAGCTTTGCACGTAGTCCGAAGAAATCAACTCTACGTGTATAACATGAGACTGGCATTGTACAAACGAATGCATGGCGCGTAATACGTAAACGAATACACTTCAAGACATACAAAGTAACTGTTGTTTAACACATTACAAATGCCGAAAAAGTTGCTCGGGTTCAGTTTTGTTGGAAATGATGGATAGAATTTCAGAAAATGTTAAATTTTAACACAATGTAACTTTTACTGATGAATCAAGGTTTTACATCAGTGGCAATGTGTACACTCATAATTGCCGAATATAGACTAGCGAAAACCCTTATGAAAATTTGGAGCACATTCGTGATAGCCCTAAGGTCAGTATTTTTCTGCCTATTTCTATGCAGTAGAAATAATGTAGATGGACAACTGAATACAAAAGAAGGAAATGAAAAGATTACGGAAGTAGAAGAATTTTTTTACTTGGCATTTTGAAAGAAGAATAATTAAAGAGGGACGAAGCAGGAGTGATGTAAGATGCCTAATACCATAGGCGAAACAAATATTCAGTTAGAAATATAATTTGCTTACATCAAAATTAATTTAAACGTTAGGAAAACATTTTTTTAAGTAAATGTTTGGAGCGTAGCTGTTTATATATAAGTGAAACTTGGACGATCGGAGTACATGAGAAAAAAAATTAGAAGATTTTGAAGTGGTGCTACAGGAGAATGTTAAAAGTCAAATGGGTGGATAAAGTGACAAATGAAGAGTTGCTGCGGTAAATTGATGAAGAACCATTTGCAAAAATATACTGAAAAAAAGAGACAGACTTAAAGCCACATATTAAGGCATCCTGAAATTGTCGCTTTGATATTGGAGAGATAAGTAGATGGGGAAAATTGTGCAGGAAACCAATGTTTGGAATATGTAAAACAAATTTTTAGGGATGTAGAATGTAGGGAGTTTACCGAAATGAAACGACTGGCACTAAATAGGGAATCTTGGAGAGCTGCTTTAAAACAGTAAAATAACTGGAAGCAAAAAAAAAAAAGATATAAATTGAACATTTAAAAAAAAAATCAGATTTAAATAAATCAAGTAAAATTAATATTATATAAAGAACTCTAAGGCAATTAAATTCTTGTTCAAATTTCTGTTTTGTGAGTCGGTGCCAAAATTAAGATATTGATATTTTTCAGCGTAAAATTTGGCGCTGAATTCAAAAATTACAAAAAATAATTAAAATATAAATATTATTTCTCTTAAATAAAATGAATAATATTATTTTTTACTTTATTATTTAAAAAAATAATATTTTTTTTTAATCCGTTATTAGTTTTTAATGTTTATTTTGCTAGTTAACATTTAAAAAATTAAAATCCTGTTAAGCATGTCATAAACCGTAGTGGAATGCCAACTTCTCTACTTACATAGGTGTGATGTCCCGGAATATAATCTCGGTAACAATTAATATTTTTCATACCGTAAAAAATTTCTTTTACATATTCTTATATTAAAACTGGTGTGAAAGAAATTAAACGAATTACGAATTAAACGTTTTTTTTTTTTGACAGGATTATGCAAAAAAGTATATTATACAACTTCATAAAAGTTTTTTTTTATAATATTAAGTATTTTTAAGAGCAAAGAAGCTCACTTTCAGTGAATGACTTTTTAAGAAACAAAATTTCCAACTACGTAAAATTATAAATTCAAGAGATATTCACCAAAGAGAATTCTTCTCTTTATCTGTTTAGCCTCCAGAACAATAGTAAGGTATTACTTCAGAGGATGAATGAGAATGATATATATGAAAGTGAATTCATATATATCATATATAAAATGTGAATTCATATATCAGTGTAGTCTTGTACAATCTCAGGTCGACCACTCTTGAGAAGTGTGATTAATTGAAATCCAACCACCAAAGAACACCGGTATCCATGATCTAGTATTTAAATCCGTATAAAAAATAATTATCATTACTAGGATTTCAACCTTAGAATTCTCGACTTCGAAATCAGCTTGTTTGCGATGTCACGTTAACCACTAGACCAGCCTGGCAGGCTACCAAAGAGAATTACATCAGTATAAATGTATTGTCTATTATTACATCCAAAGGATTACTGGGCCATAGTTAATTGTAATGCCATAGTTAATACTGAATAAAGAAGGAAAAGAATTTAAATATTTATGAAAAGTGAAGCAAAATTAAACAAAAAAGCATATTAGTTGGATTTCAAATCAGAAAGGTATTCAAAGATAAAAATATTGACATAAAGTTGAATAATGTTGAGATAGCGGCGTGGAAATCATTTAAGGATATAATCCGTAGGTTTCTTGGAAGTAATAAAGAGAAAGTAGTACAGGTAGTGAACAGATCTTTCAGTAAAATATCTTTTATTGAACTATAACAATTTTTTCTGCCGGATGTCATTAAAAATTCATTTTTGTATTTCCATTATAACTTATTCCAACCAAATCTTTTTACTGTGTATAATGAGCAAAAAGGACACCTCTACCTAGATACATGGTACATGGAGCAGCGATACCAAGGTAAACGGAACGAATCGATGATGAATGACTACTGTTGGTTTCTACAAAAAGAGGACCCTATCATATACAAAAGGAAGAGTTCACCGACTCCAATTGTCAAAATTCTTAAGCACGTTTCGTCTCTTATATTTATTTTCTATAAAGATTTTTATTTAATAAGTAAAATAAAATATGAGTAAAAAAATATATTAAAAAATTTATTATATCTATAATCATAGACACTTATAAAATTTCATTTTATTGTGAAGGAAGTTCATAAAATTGTGAAGGAAGAGTAACAAATAGGTGATTGATAATACAGAAAAACTGATTGTACTGTGATTGTAATACCCCTTTTGATTGTAATCAACTTGACCAAAGTGTCTAAAAATGTCCAAAATCAAAAAAAAAAACAATGGATTTTGGACCTTTACTTATCAGCAGTAATAATTCATGATTGAGAGCTTTTCAACGATATATCATAAGTGGTACTTATTTTCATTGGTTCCAGAGTTATAGCCAAATAAAATTTT
>JAAAKQ030159506.1:0-12762 GCA_010016005.3 Zanna intricata | reverse complement strand
TAAGATGAACGAATTGTAGCGTGTGTGAAAAATGCCATGCCTGACCGGGATTCGAACCCGGGACCTCCGGATGAAAAAACGAGGTATTTAAATGTTATCATGTTAGCGTTTCCTTTCACATGAAGCTTAACTATTTTTTTATTTATCTCTTGTGTTTAACAGAAATATAAGAGAGAAATAAATTTCTATTAAACACAAGAGATAAATAAATCACATTGTATTTTTTGTTCTTACCAGAAATTCACTCAACTTCCAATTGGGGAGACTTGAGTCATAATTTAAGGAACAAAATAACATTTTTAGATAAAGTTGTGTTCCCAAAGTCAAATTGTTAATGAAACCAAGAGGATTTTAGATTCGATTTTAAGCCGATTGTACACTTTATTCTTCAAATCTTTGAAAACGCTCCGGTGTGCATTGACGTTGTCAACTATCAAAAATTCTAGTATCACTAGAAATTCTTCTTCCTATCTGTGACCTAGTCGTAATGAAAATTTGTACACCGAATTGAAAGTATGTTGCTTATAGATAATGACATTAAATTTACTAAAAGAAGTTCTAGGTTATTTATTTATACGTTTTTACTTCTTTGTATGTAGTAAAGGAAGTATTGTGATTGCGAAAAATATCAATTTTCAGATTTCAACGGAAATACCCATTTTAACCACCCCATTTCGACTAATTTTTACCCCATTTCGCATTTTGACTAATTTCAGCGTTCTGTACGTATGCACATAACCTGTACCTCACATAACTCAAAAACGATTAGCCGTAGGATGTTGAAAGTTTGGATATAGGAATTTTATAACATCTAATTGTGCATCTCCTCTGAACCAAAAAATTTTGGACTTTTTCTTATTTGCAGTTATAAGCCCTTATTTAGAGCTTTTCAACAATATATCAAAAGTAGTAATTATTTTCATTGATTCCAGAAATATAGCCAAATAAAATTTTAATTAATGAAATATTTGGATCTTACGAGGATACACATTGGTTCGAATCACACTTCATCTGCTTTTTTTTCTTAACTTGTTTTTCTTTTAACTTAAATATATTGATTAATTAATAATTATTAACCTCTGATTGTAAACAAATTTTTACGATAAATCATAATGTAATAATAACAATAAAATATGTGTATGAAAAAATGTCAGAAGTTGTTTATGAAATAAAATTTTTTGTACTTCTCTTTTAAAAACAAATGTGTATATGTAATCTAATATGCGTACAAGGAAGTCAAGTGATGTCCACAACAGATTTTTTACTTTATGATTTTATAATAGTGAGATTTTTTTTTCATAGAAGGAGGAAAAAACCCACCGGGTTGGTCTAGTGGTTAACGCAACATCACAAATCAGCTGATTTCGAAGTCAAGAGTTCTAAGGTTTAAATCCTATTAAAGATAAAAATTTTTGTACGGATTTGAATACTAGATCGTGGTACCGGTGTTCTTTGGTGGTTGGTTTCAATTAATCACAGTTCTCAGGAGTGGTCGACCTGAGATTGTACAAGACTACATTTCATTCACATTCATACATATCATCCTCATTTATCCTCTGAAGTAATACCTTACGGTATTTCCGGAGGCTAAACAGAAAAAAACAGAAGGAGGAAAAAGCTCTACCAGCCGACATCTGCCCGCACAGATGGCAGTGTGGGGCTCTCACCCACTAAAATACCCTCCCCCTTCCCTTCCCAGGGGCGGCCGGAATCGCCTCTCGGCATAATATCAGCCAGCCCTGGGTGATAGTTGATATTAGTGAGGTTTGAACAATAGTAAACATTGCGGGGTTCATAAGAAAGCTACAGTTAAAATTTGGTTTAATAGTAAACCAATTAAAATGGGTTTACTAGTTTTCATAAATATTTTTTGATTCAGTAAGTTCATAATTTTCAGAAGGTTTCCGGGAACAAACGAAAAAGACATCTGTTTAATTACAGCAGTAAGATATATTCTTTAAAATGCATATTTCAACATTTATTCCAAATGATCAAATAATTAATACATTTTAAAAAAACCATCATTTTTTTAGTTTACGCTTCACTACTACAGCATACAACTTAGAAAATTTCTAAAAAATATTTCAATCCACTTAACTGACAAAAACCCATTTTGAGTTTTGTCGATCTATTAGAAAAAAAATAATAAATAAAATAAAATAAATAAAATCACAGAGGTGAATACAAGTTCACATACGTGTAAGCCAACGTATAATTTTCCTTAGAATTCCGTTAGAATTTTTTTTTTCTTTTTTTAACCTCCAGAACCACCGTTAGATATTAACATCAGAGGATGTGAAGAACGATTTGTAGCGTGTGTGAAAATGCCATGCTTGACCGGGATTCGAACCCGGAACCTCTGGATGAAAGGCCGAGATGCTACGGAGGCCGGCGTTGGAATACATAGAAACAATTAAAAATACTTTCTTTTTATACCTATAGTTATGAAAACTTCAGTTTTGTTATCTCAATATTAATTTAAAATAGATATCATAGCTATAATGATAATATATTAATAATCAATAATCATAATGTAGCAATGACTTTAAATTAATCACTAAGAGAGAGAGAGAGAGAGAGAGAGAGAGAGAGAGAGAGAGAGTGGGAGGGGGAGGGGGCGGGAAGGGGAGGGGGGGATGGGAGAGAGAGATTTCATTTCTTCGAATACTTATTCGAAGCTAATAAAAAAATTTGCTAATAAAATATTTTTTTAATAAAAAAATAAGAGAAGTACCAAAGTTTTAATGGACAAACATACGAATATATACTCCAAGAGAAAAAAGTTCTTATTTAGGGAATAAAATTACAATGGATACATAGATAAGTAAAGTAGATATCAAAAACTATCTACCTAATGGAGTTATACACTCCATTCTTTTACTAAAAAATTTCCCAATATACACGAATCTCTGTGTCAAATTTCATCACAATCGGTTTATCCAATCAAACGTTATTAAGCTTCAAACCCGCCAAACTATATACAACATAGCATACGTACGATCACTACCCTCCCCCCCACTTTTTTTGTTTTTGGGGTCCTGGGTCATGAAACGCCAAGAAATGCAAAAAATCCACACTTAATTTTTTATTTATTATCATACTTTCTATTTTGTTGCATAGTTCCAAAACTTTTTAGCATGCTAAAAAGTATAAAGGAGGAAAATATTAGTTATGTTAATCTGCTTTGTTAATAATATAACAGTAACCAGTTTATTATTTAAGCAGTCGTGGCTGAGTGGTTAAGGTTTATGACTGACTAGAAATCAGATTCCCTTTGGGAGCGTAGGTCCGAGTCCTACAGACTGCGGGATTTTATGAAAATTATTTTTTAGTAGTAGTTTGGTACCTTTGATCCTTATAGCGAATGCAGCATTAAATAATAATTTAAAAAATGGGTATCAGACCTTCATTATTTATCATTCTTAATTTATCTGTAATTTTTTCTATAAAATTACAAGTTCATAATAAAATATCTAATAAAAAGTTTTTTTAAATTTTAAATCATAAGAAAACTTATTTTATCATAGAATAATTATTTAGATAATTTTTTTTTTTTTTTTTATTTATGTTCAATAACATTTCAAAGCGATTCCCAAGAATAACAATACTAATACTAGGCTGATTAAGGGAAGAGAGACAAGAAATGGTTTTCCATGGTCTTGTTTACTGAGTCGTTGGCTTGACATGTTTATCAGCAAGTCAACCCCTTTGAATTGCACCCCTACACTTTCATTGTGATCACCTGAAAGAAAGTCAACATAAATACAGGAATTTGTTTACACTATGTTGAACATCATGACTCTCTGAGAAACCAACTATGGCTAATGACAGGTGTAATATAAACAGAATAAGTTCTTCACAGTCATAATAATGAAAAGGATAGGTAGAATAGAATAGTAAATTAATTTATTAATTTTCTGTCGGAAATAATGCAATGTATACATAAAATTAATTAATTATTAATAATTAAAAATTTAATTCGATTATTTTAGAAACATGGTTTCAATAATAATTACACTAAAGATGCAATTTTTTTTTTTTTTTTATGTTTAACCTCCGGAACCACAATTAAGAATATCTTCAGAGGGATGAAATGAATGAATTGTAGCGTGTGTGAAAAATGCCATGCCTGACCGGGATTCGAACCCGGGAATTACATGCAATTTACCCAATTAGATGCAATTTACCCAAAAATTAAAAAAAAATAATAATAACCGTAAAAAAATAAAATAACATTTTAAAACGCGTAAAAATAAATTTGAAATTTATTTTTTGTAATGATAAACCGAACCAAATTCTTGAACAATATTTTTTTTTTGTTTTCAGTCATTTGACTGGTTTGATGCAGCTCTCCAAAATTCCCTATATAGTGCCAGTCGATTCATTTCGGTATACCTCCTACATCCTACATCCCTAACAATTTTTTTTACATATTCCAACCGTTAGCTGTCTGCACAATTTTTCCCATCTACCTGTCCTTCCAATATCAATAACAATATGTTTTATAGAAATAAATATTTGAAATCGTTTTCAGATATCTTTGTGACCATCCTGAGTGACTTCTATTTATCCACTGGCTCCAATCGTTGTTTTACATGGCCATTTTTTGCATTTTATTTTTTAAATTAGGAAGACAGATATTAAGAAGATAGTTGAAATTTATAAATTTAAATTGCGTGTTTCATTTAGTGTTTTCTTTTATTTCATATATTTTATGATATATATATATATTATTATATTTATATTTCAATTATGTTAAAATATGGTTTTTTTTTTTTGTTTAATATTAGAATATCATGGTTGTTTTTCAATGTTCATGGATTTCTAATATAGGTACATGAGATGGGAGCAAATTTTGACTAGGTTGATGTGGAGGGATTTTATATACGTTAATTTTTATGGTACTTTTATTTTACTTGCTTTTCGTTTGAATAATGTAGTTTATTTTATACATTCCTGGAGAATTGTCATTATTTAGCGCTTTTATCACGTGTATGTAATATTTTAATTTGTTTAGTTTATTTCTCTGAAGACAATTCCATTATTATTTGTAGAAAAAATATACATATTTACATAATATAAGTAATTATTAAATGTGTGACACACGATCGCTATACAAGAAATGTATCGCAATAATATTTCTTAATAAAATTTTCAAAAAATCTCGCAGTCGGTAGGACTCGAACCTACGCTCCCAGAGGGAATCTGATTTCTAGTCAGACGCCTTAACCACTCGGCCACGACTGCTTACTAAATAAAAGTATTGCTATTCTATTAAAGCGTATTAAAATAACTACTTTCTTTTTTTTGAAGATTGCAGGGGTTGTAATTTTTTTAATTTAAGTTTTTATTTTTGATTTATGCTTCTGTATTTTAATAGGTAGAAAAAAAATTCGAAAAATATTTAATTAATTTAGGAGTATTATTTATCGCTGTTATTTTTAGTATTCAGATCAAAACAGATTTAAATATGTGCCTCTCAGAAACAGGTTCACGCTCACTATCAAACATGTATAGTTACGCAACTGTACTTACGTAATTTTGAAACCAATCCTTATTAATTTTACGCATAAATAAATTAATATTATAAAAGTTATTTTAATCTTTCTCATTGTATATATATATATATATATATACTAATATTCTTAAATAGAATAATTTAACCTGAGGTTATTTGTTCTGATATTTATTACTTAACAAGTTTTTCGTTTCAGGTTGTTAACAATCAGCCTACCTTGAATGCAGTACTCTCTCTCTTTATCTGTTTAGCCTTCGGAACTACCGTAAGGTATTACTTCAGAGGATGATATGTATGAATGGGAACAAAGTGTAGTCTTGTACAATCTCAGGTCGACCACTCCTGAGAACTGTGGTTAATTGAAACCTAACCACTAAAGAACACCGGTATCCACGATTTAGTATTCAAATCCATATAAAAGTAACTAACTACCTGTACTAGGATTTGAACGTTAGAAATCTCGACTTCAAAATCAGCTGATTTGCGATGTCGCATTAACCACATCG
Source organism: Zanna intricata (assembly GCA_010016005.3). Lineage (NCBI taxonomy): Eukaryota > Metazoa > Arthropoda > Insecta > Hemiptera > Fulgoridae > Zanna > Zanna intricata. The sequence goes on along the minus strand of JAAAKQ030159506.1, from coordinate 6,738 downwards.
CATATCAGCTGATTTCGAAGTCGAGAGTTCTAAGGTTCAAATCCTAGTAAAGATAAAAAATCTTATACGGATTTGAATACTAGATCGTGGATACCGGTTTTCTTTGGTGGTTGGGATTCAATTAACCACAGTTATCAGGAGTGGTCGACCTGAGATTGTATAAGACTACATTTCATTCACATTCATACACATCATCCTTATTCATCCTCTGAAGTAATACCTTACAGTAGTTCCGGAGGCTAAAAAGATAAAGAGAGAGAGAGATAGTACTGCATTCAAGGTAGGCTGATTGTTAACACTGAATGCAGTACTACATTAGTTTTAAAAACAATCACGATAGTAAACATTTGGAAAATAAGAATATTTTAATTGAAAGTAGAATTATATTTAATTTATCTGCAAATAAATAAATAAAAATTATTAATTGTGTGGTAAATTATTTATAATTGAATATGTTATTGCCTAATTAGATCGATAGTTTTCTTTTGTTCATGTTATAATGAATTTAATTCATTAAATATTTATTTCATTTAACCTTGAATATAATAGATTAAAAATATCTATAATTGTAGTCAGTAAACTTTATTATCGCTGTAATAAATAAAAGGTACTGTTTTCTATTCGTTTATGTATGTTTTAATAATCTAATTCAACGATATTAGATTATCTTCTAAGAAGTTTTATTCTTATCTGGAAGTTTTTTTTTTAAATGCTCCCATTCATTGTTTTTAGGTTACCTTAGAGATAATGTTAACAATGTCCTGTTTAATATATTAATTTAAGACGAAATTTTAACGAACACAAATTTTTAAGAACTACGAAATAAGTTCTATATGAAATAACATTATAAATAAGTGCTTACATTGGTTGATTAAAAAGTTTTATAAAAGTATTATTTATCAAAAGCTAGTATTTTTAATGATTCGAGACCACTAAAAGATTTTTCGGGTAATTATTTAAACAAAATTTAAAATAACTTGAGCAAAAAGTGTAGGTGGAAATTTCGATCGAAATTCATAAAAAATCTTTAACTGAAGGAATGCTATAGACTTACGATCATATAAAACTCAATGGAAAGTTATTTATTGCTGGGGTATTGTAATCTACTGTTACGCGCGCGCGCGCGCACACACACACACACACACACACACACACACACTGTATTTTCTGGTATTTTAAACAAAATAATTACTATTAAATAGTAATGTTGAATTCAACAAATGAAATTGTTTTAAAACAATTACTGAACTTAATAGCATTGGTTCAAATTTGTTAATTCATTTTTGTTTGTTAATACATGTATAACTTGTTGTTTTTAACAATGTTTATTTATTTTTTAAGATTAAATTAATCTGAGGGATATGTACAAAAAAATTTTTTTTTTCTTTTTCTGTTTAGCCTCTGGAACTACCGTAAGGTATTACTTCAGAGGATGAATGAGGATGATGTGTATGAATGGAATGAAGTGTAGTCTTGTACAATATAAGGTCGACCACTCCTGAGAAGTGTGGTTAATTGAAACCCAACCACCAAAGAACACCGGTATCCACGATTTAAGATTCAAATCCACATCATTACTAGTATTTGAACCTAAGAACTCTCGACTTTGAAATCAGCTGATTTGCGATGTCGCGTTAACCACTAGACTAGCCCGGTGGGCTATGTACAAAAAATCTGTACTTATAAAGCAACATGTTCTGACTGAATCATAATTAACACCCAGAAAAAACTACAGAAGATAAATTGATGAAAATTTGTTTACCTGTTTTACTTACGGTGTAGGAAAATTATGTACATGAACTTTCTGGCATATTTTGTGTTGAGAAAAACTACAAGATTTAACGATAATAAATGTAGCGGTTTATCACATAAGATAAGAATCACTTTTTTTAGGTTCTCAATGAATTTTCGAAAATTTTTCATAGATCAATATTTGCAATAAAAAGAAATATAAATAATGAAAATTAATTTCTTGCCAATTATAAGTTACTTTTTAATATACATATATTTAACGTGTTAAAAAGCTATACCTGTTTAAAATCTGATATCTTCATTCAAAAGTTATATTATTTATATCTTCTGTCATTTAAATCATTCTGCCGAGGAAAGTTAATCCATTATTTAAATTTTATTTGTGGAATATAATTAATTTATTATTGAGTTTTAATTCAATAAAATTAAAAGAAGTTTTCTATTTGTATTTTAACAGAAGAATTAATTAAAATTATATATTTAATTTAATCTAACAAAAACGAAGTATAAAATAAGAAAAATGTGAAAGTCATTATGTCTCTATAAAAAAAGTGGAGATGCGGGGGATCGAACCCCGGGCCTTTCACATGCAAAGCGAACGCTCTACCACTGAGCTACATCCCCAACCACGAAGTTGCCATGCATTTTATAACATATATATATATATATGATATTTTGTATAAAATAATCTCATTTATATAAGTATCATGCTCAAAAACAATAATTTTGTTGTGACTAAAATTTCTTAGAAAATTTTAATTTTATAAGTAGTAATCATGAAAATATACCTTTACCTAAACATTTTTTTTTAGCGACTTATCGAAAAAAATTACTGTCGCACTATCGGATTGGCCGGCCTCCGTGGCGCGAGTGGTAGCGTCTCGGCCTTTCATCCCGGTCAGGCATGGCATTTTTCACACACGCTAAATTCATTCATCTCATCCTCTGATAATATACCTTAACGGTGATTCCGGAGGCAAAAAAAAAAAAATTTCGGATTGGGGAGGAAAATGTTTGCACTTTCGGAATTTGTAGCCTAAATTTTTCATTTTTTTCCACAAATCATTATATTTTAGCATATTATTTCGTTGAATATAATTAACGGAGTTATTTGGTTGTATATACGATTTGTATATTTAATGTTAATTAGATGAGGTTAGCGAGCGAAGGAAGTTTAGGTTATGCCGATACGAACGATTCATCAATACACGGAATCGTATACGAATCAAACACATATAAACATAAACTTACCAAACACAACCTACAATCCCTTTGCTCGCTTACATCATCTAATTAATGTTAAATATACAAGTTATATATATATATACATATATTGTCTCTGAAGTTCTGAAAAAGTGCCAGGAAATTGAATCTTATTTACGTTCTGAATATGAGGAGTACGAAAATACCATTCACTTAGAATTAAATTTCTTTACTTACTGGCCTATATATAAATTTTGTGGCCCAAAAATGTTTGAAAATAGACGATCAATTTCATTGAAATTTAGATATGCTTAAGTGTATTTGAAGTTTTGCGTGTGAAAATTTTTTGATAATTGGTGGAGTAGTTCTTCACTTACACTTAATTTAATGTTGACAACAGAAATAAAAAGGGTTTATGTAGACTGTATTGGTGTATTTTTCGTACGCGCATTTTACAACATTTTTAATTTCCGCTTCAGAAGTAAGAATAAAAAAATTCTAGGACAAACCAACTATTGAGTAAGCGACATAAAGTTCTACGGAATTCTATTCGTTTCTAAAACTTCCCAGAGGTCTACAGAGTTATATTCGACTAAACTTGGACTTAGATGTCAACGGGAGTCACCAATCAGCTAAGAAACCCCGAAAACTATGGATTCGTCACTATTATCGGTCGTTTATGATTATTTTTACTTGTCACCCTATCCCGTCTCTCCCCCTAGGCGTTCCACAGTTATCCTAGAACACACACACACACCCGCACAGCACACCCACGCGCGCACACACACACACACACACACACACACAAGCCCATATCCGTTTTTATAATATAGATTGAAAATAAATAAAAACACAAAAAATGTTATAAGCTTATTTTCTAAATCAGCTGGAATTGCAGTTGTAACAGCACCGTCTTTTGAAAAACAGTAACACATTTTACCGAAATAAGTTGTGTAATTATTAAACTCAATTATTTATAATCACTTTTCATACTATCTTGATGCAACCTATAAACCTAAAAGTGTTATAGTATTGTGATTAAGGGTATTTTTTATAAGAAATAAATGCTTAAGTAAACATATATGTTGAAATGAAATCATAAATGTTATTACATTTGTAATTTAAAAAAATTAAAAATAATAGTAATAAATTTTTGTGTATGAATTTTTTTTTTATATATGTTCATATTCAACAATTTAAAAGGAATAAATTTGTTCGATTTATCACTTTTTCACGATAATATATTAATTACAAATTTTAATGACGAAAAGGCCTAGAGAAGTTGTACATGTCCCTATTTCTCTCTCTCTCTCTCTCTTTATATATATATATATATATATATTCATTGTTTTAGAGTATATAGTAAAAAATAAAAAGTTTTCAGGTGTTTTATTTGCAAAATTAAGCACAATGTAAACAAAACTTCTAGTAACACGTGCGTGTCTTCAGGGTAAAAAGGGCGTTACTATATTTAAAAAAAAAAAAAAATTATCTGAGCTGTAGGGAGGTGTATTAGCTTGAGTTGAGACTTGACTGAATGCGCAGTTAAGTCCAGTTGTCTGATGGTGGGAGGTTATATTACGTAGTGATGTAGAGTGATAGAGAAGTATAGGAGGAGGAGGAGGAGGAGGAAGGCAAAAGCCTTGCAGGCGATGCTCCTGGAAGAAGACGTGGACATAAGACGTAGAGTGTGCTCGCCTGCCCGACACGGCGCCAACGCCAGGACCGGTTAGGAGAGTTGGACAGGTTCCAAATCTGTTTTCAGAGTTGCCCGATCACTGCTAGTCCCACTTTCTGTTGTTAGCCAATCTTTACCTCCTTCCTCCAAGCGATCCGTTCTCTTAGCTTTATTCTGAGTATTAAGTTCACTTTGGCATAGGTCAAGGTTCGCGATACACAGTAGCACGCTTGACGATTAGTACCTTATTATGGTTACTATCGCTACTACTATTACTTACGGGAGCCTGCTTTCGGTTATCCTAAAATATCCTTTCCTAACTTCTCTTATTCTTTAATCTGAATTATTATTTGGAAATGAATCTCAGAAATAATTTCTTTAGTAAAATCTAAGGTAAAATTAGGTGAAATAAAATTCAAAAATTTCCTTTATGTATTTGAATATTATTTGATGCACGTAAATAAAAAAAACATTCATTCTAAAAAAAAAAAAAAAAAAAAAAAAAAAAACTAATAAAAGAATATACAAAAAAAAAGTTAAATATTCTTCACAAATTAAAAACATTTGTCAAGGTTCTTGTAATGTTGTACGATTCAGAGAAAAAATAAACTTACTTCACTTCTAACATTTATTTCGTAGTTAGTTAAATGATCATTCAATTAATGTACAATAAAATTCTTCTGAATGTTTACAGTCTATAGATTTAAATACACAAAAACTCTCCATTAATCAATTTATTAGTAATTGCAGTAAAAATGTTTCGTTACATTCTTATTTATACGTATATACTCGTTTATAATAATATACTTGATTATGCCATCATAAAATTAATTAACTGGGCAAAATTAATACGTTTTTTTAATTCATAAAATCTTTTCACTTGCGTTTAAATATTAGTAAAGTTTTGTTTTTAGTCAGACTGAATTTTCTGGTGAGAGCACTTCACACTTTTACCTTAATAAACGTTTAATTGCCGACTTTCACAACTGAGGTGTAACATCATCTTTAATTCAGATGTTGTTTGTTTGAATCCCGATACATCAGAGTGGCCATTTTTCATAAGATAAAAATATTTCATGTAGTATTCCCATGAATAAGCCTTTTGAACTTATGAGGTGAATAAATCTTCTAAAAAAAAAAAAAAATATCAATCTTGTTCTTCATTTTGTTTCTTTCATTCCTTGTTTCCTGTTGTCTTATTACAAACAAAAGTTTTGCAGGCCATATTTCTTCAAACTTAGTTTTAATAAGATTTTATAAGAAAGTTACCTCTTGTAATAGGTATCATGATTCGACTTCGGGAAAATTTCAGCATATCTTCGTGTTTCACTTTCTCTCAGGTGCCAAAACTACCGTCAGTTCAAAAGTTTATATATATATATATATATATATATATATATATATGTAAAGTTTTGCATATAAATGTATGTGTATTATTTATTTAACTTTCTTATGAACACGATAACCGGTGTTATTTTGCTCGTCACTTTCAATTTTATACGTAAAATATAACGACATAAACTCTCGGTTGAGTTCGTTAATGGTCGAAATCGGATCATTGGGATGAAAATAGGAGGCTTTTTAAAAAATATATATATCGCTATAACTTTCTTATTAAGTATAAGTATATAAGTATAAGTTTCTTATATAAGTATAATATCGAATTCGTTTAAAGTTCCTACTATCCTTTGGAAAAGGGCCTAGAACTTATCTAAGCAAAGGTTTTTTTTATATGACTTACTCTAATGACCAAAATGCTAGAATAGTAAGAAGATGGGGCTTGTCGTATACTAAACATGTAAAACTTTTTTCACTTGCAACCATTGTCGTATTGAGTAAATTTGAAGTTTTTCTTGACTTTGGTTGAAATCTTTTTTATTGCCTACTTGTCACTGCTGTTGAAGACTAATATTGGGAACTGGCTGGCCATCAGCCATTACGGCTCCAAGCGCGGTAATAATGGTGGAGAGGTACTTATTGGCATTCAGCGACCTAGGAAGCGAATTGCTGTCTTAGGTTAGGGTGATCTGGTTTGCTGGCATTTCTCCCGCCACCACCCCATTCGGTCGCCCTAGAGCATAAGACCGAATGTCTGTGCCACGAAG
>JAAAKQ030159484.1:0-12763 GCA_010016005.3 Zanna intricata | reverse complement strand
ATGATACATACTAAATTAAGTTTTTTACATAAAACCTTTATATGGTGATCCTTTATATCGAGATTTTTACGGCTAAAATATCTGATTACCTCTTACATGCATCTTTTGTAATTATAAGCTGAGTAGAGAAGTTTACATTTAATTATATGAGAGGAATATAACTCGAAATGAGTTTGCAGTTTTATTTCTCTTATTGCAGATTTCTATTGGATTTTGAATAGAAACCTTTATTTTGGATCAATTTTTAATCTTTCTGAGTGGTGGAAATAAATTTCAGTAGTGCACAAGGTTATAGACTGAAGAGTTTATTTGTAACCAACACATATATTTTTACAAAATTTCGATCAGTAAAAAAATCAATTGGGAAAAAACAAGAGAATTCCACAGTAATAGAACGTTTTTTAGTTTTTTCTAAATAACTTATAAAAATATTTAAACTTTTTTTTCTTTTAAGCTGATATGTAAGGTAAACTACGAGAATATAGTTAACTATAATCTGAGTGAATTTAAACAATAACAATTTATCGTAAATATCTAGATTAAGTTTCATATTAAAGTTGTTTTTCCTAAAACCTCTTAGGTCTTCAGAAGAGTGTAAATTGAATTGATGAAATTAGATTACTTCTTACCTAATACTAGCTGTAGGAGTTACATGGTCTGCACTACATCTCTAACAGCCTTCTTCTTTTTATAAATGAAATTGATTTGTAATAAAGTTACATTTTCACTTGTTCTGTTATCAAATACTCCTGTCATCTATCTACCTTATGAAGCGATGATACAGGTTGATGATATGTTTAGTATTGTCAATAATATGTGATGGAAAAATACTTTAACGCCTTTTGTGTCTATATGTAAGTGTTAACGACTTCTTAATAAATCATAAAAGTTTTAATTAACTTTAATTATATCTATATATATATAAAGTTTTTGTTCATAACAAAAACCTTAAAATTAATTTACCAGTCGAAAAGAGAAACATAAATATTATTTCAATAAATAATTTTTGACATTTTTTATTGTAATTTGTTAGAATTAAAAAAATAAAAACCAACATTGTACTAAAAATACTACAAATAATTTTAATTCCAGAAAAACAGTTTAGCATTCTTTAAATCTATTTATATACAAGTAAATTATCTATTTATTATACAAGTAAGTAAGTATATGTAAGTCATTATAATTATCAACAATGTTATAATAAAATTGAAGTAATGTTAATAATGAAACTGACAGTCAGTTTTGCACAACCTTCTAACTTGCTTCATGAAAAAGAAAATGATTAAATAAACGTGAAACACAAAAGTAAAAATAAAATATTACTACTGTGCTGCATCTGATATGTTACAATAGATTATTCCTGATTGCATAATATTAAATTAACGTTTTAAATATACTGGGAGAATATTATTACAAAATAATAAAAAAAGCATGTATACGAGTATTCCTAGAATAATAGAAATTATAATATTGTAGGATTTTATGCATAAATTATTGATCTTAAATTGCAGTTGTAACGTTAGGGGCTTGTCGGATTTTAATGTCTTAAACTTAGAATATTATAAATTACTTTATAAGGTCATTTAACACGTGCACGTAGAAAATCTTCTGAAAAGATACCCATTTTATGTTGTTGGAAGTAGCATATTTGTAAAAGTTAGACATCATTATTTTGTAATGAATTAAATAAATTAAGCCGAACAAATAAATTAAATTAATTAAACAATTAAACGGAATTATCTATCTTAATTGACTGCAGAAGATGTAGTCAGTATCAAAAATAATCTTACTAGCAAGATCATAACATTGTTTCCAGAAACACCGGACAACATCCTCCACTGACTGAAACTATTGATGGAGGTGCTTCCACTGTATCTCCAATTATTTATTTGTTTATTCTTATGCATGCACGCGCGCACACACACACACACACACACACACACACACACACACACACGCACATTGATTCAGGAGAAAAGGAAAATACTCGTAGTTTATTTGTAAACTGGTTCTCGAACTTAAAATAAAGAAGATGGTCATTCATAGATAAGTCCGAAATCACTGTTATAGAGTTACAGATAGCGAAAAATTTCGCCCAGATTTCAATTACCCGGTAAAACGAGGGCATACTGAAATTTTTAAGGTTTTATGTAAAAGGTAGATTTGATGATTTATTATGTCTGTTAATCCGAAAAAATCAATAAAACTAGGTCCTAGCACTGTTCTTTGGTGGGTGGGTTTCAATTAACTACACTTCTCAGGAGTGGTCAACCTGAGATTGTACAAGACTACCCTTCATTCACATTCATACATATCATCCTCATTCATCCTCTGAAGTAATGCCTTACGGTAGTTCCGGAGGCTAAAACAGAAAAAGAGAGAGTACTGTATCACCCACAATTTTTATGAAATCCAACTAAAACAGAAAAATTTGTTGCGAAAAACATGTTTTTTTTAGGTTTGAAGAATAGTAGTTTTTTAAAATGACTACTAAATGCATAATTCTTACTATCCAACTTGTAGAGAATTTAATCGTGAAAAAACCTAAAAGGTGAAAAAAACCTGACCTATTAAAGCTTATGAAAAAAAAGTCAGCTTTAATTATTAAAAACAGAACAAAAATTTAGAGAAAAATATTATGAATTTGTAAAAATTAAAAATAGCCGTAGGTGCCCTTTTCTTTTTCTGTTTAGCCTCCGAAACCACCGTAAGGTATTACTTCTGAGGATTAATGAGGATGATATATATGAATGTAAATGAAATGTAATCTTGTAGTCTCAGGTCGACGCTTCCTAAGATGTGTGGTTAATTGAAACCAAAAACACTAGAATCCACAATCTAGTATTCAAATCCGTATAAAATTAAACGCCTTTACTAGGATTTGAACCGTAAAATTTTCAAATTCGAAATTAACTGATTTTAGATGATAAATCCACCAACCCGATAGGTTGACGTAGGTGCCCTGGATGAGTACTTCGAAACGGTAAAGTATTTTGTAGAATTTTTAATAATCTTCGTGAGTATGGTACACTTTTCAGCGCTCATGTTTTATCTGAATTTCAATTGGTGCATGTTGATGAAACTCCTTTAATGATACATATACAATCTGAAAAATATGTCAACATTTTAAGTTAAAATTGCTTTTTACTCTGCTTTATCAATTATTAAAAAGCACATATTACCATAAAAAGATTGATTATTGAGTTAGAATATTTGAAAAAAAAAATGGAATTTCCAGTAAATATGGAATATTTATCAATAAATATATGTAGAGTTATGCTTACAATTATATTTTTATACAATTAACTAACATGTACATTTGAAGGACCTTTACTGTTATCGAACTGCACTAACTACTTAAAAATTTTCCAATATTGAAATAAATAAATATTGTATTTTTTAGTTTAAATATAATTTTTTTACTAATAAGTTATATACAATTTATATATTTATCATGAATTTGACGAAATTAGCGAGCATAGGTTATGTTTGATTAGGTTATGTTGATATATCTCAGAAGAGAGAAATGTTTGTAAGAAGATGTCTTGCTTTGCTTTGGGTTTGTTTTGAGTTTCTGCATTTGGTTAATAGGACTGTAACTGTTGGTTAGTATTTTTCTGAAGTTCTTTTAGTTTTTTATGAGTTTTGAATACGGGACTCTCTTTTATCGTGAGTTTTATGTTTTTTAGCCTTCTTGCCAGATGGAAATAAAGTTCATTTTCGTGTATTATTGACTGTAATAATCGTTTATTTATCTTGAAGGAAGGGAGGTGGTCATTATCTTAGTTGATAACGGCTTTTATTCTGCTACCTGATCTTCGATAATTTAATATAATTTTGTTTTGTTGATTAATAAGATTCTCGGTAATATTAATATTTATTAGTAGGAGACTCAGTATTAACACGAGACTCTGTATTTATTTTATTCTGTGCTAAGATACAGAGTGTGTCTTGCCTTCAGAGTCGAGATAAATAAAGAAGAAGCATTTAAGAAAAGCTCTAAAACAGCTAGGTCTCCCCTAGCGTGTAGGGTGTCTAAACACTAGGAATTGAGTGCTTGAACCCGTTTTGATATTAGATCGTTTGGAGTTTTGATCACTTGATATTAGATCATTATCGTACAACCTAGAATGGTGAAAAGAAGCAGGAGCCAACAGCAGCAGGCGCTGCAGTATGCTACTGGCTCCAAAGATTCTGCTACGAGCACTCTACGGAGGGCACATCGGTAGACGAAAGGAAAAAAGAACGTAGAAAAGAAGTAGATCTGCAAAGACGACCCCTACAGATCTCGAGAAGATGCAAGAGAAGAGAATGGAACACTCTCCCCTAGAAGAGTTGTAAGATACATGAAAGAGCTCATCAGTGTAAGTGGAACACTGAGACACTGAGAAAACACGGATATAAGTCACACGGTACGAGAGCTCAAAGAACTATCCGGAGATATGGAGAAGGCAATGCAGGCTTTACAGGTTTAATATATTAATATATATTTTTTTATTTATGCGATTGTTTTTCTACATAAGATAATGAATTATAACCAAAAAGTAGGTACCGGAATGTACCGATCACTAGCGAAAAATCCCAATTCATTAGTATCAACTTCTAAAGTTAAATTTAGAAATTTAATTTTAGTTATATCAATTTTCATTATTCAAAAAAAATAATATTTTTACACATGTGGTAATCAATTTTATACACCTAATAATCCCAATCCGAGACGCCGCCCGCCAGTGCAATTCGCCCGAAGGGCTTAGTAGCGGAAAGCGTGCCTACCGCACCGCCTCTGCAGCTAGTTTAAGACTTAATAAGATTAATAAATTATAATATAATAATAATAATAATAATAAAAAATCAGAACATTCTGTACAAACAATTTTCATATAATTCATTATTTAAATAATTTTATAATAGATTTGTATGTCTATACAATCCTTGTTTATTATATATATATTTATATTTACACAAGAATTGTATATATACAATACAAGGACCTATAGGTTATATAATAGCCTATATATCCTTGCATATAATTAATTATATATATAATCCACGTGTATAATTAATTGATTACATACAATTAAAAAAAATGTTTTTCTACAAATTTTATTTTAACTAACTTGACGAATGAATCGAATCGCAACTTTGAATTATATTTAATAAACTTTTAAAAACTTTTAAAAAACTGATGATTCGCTAAAGATGGTTCGATATATCAAGTAAATTAATATTTTATAGGAGAATAAATTTGAAAATAGAAAATGGTCATAAACGATATACAAAACATATCTACGTTTTAAAATTTAAAACATTTTGTGTTCTATTCTTAAGAAATAAATAATTGTTGATTGAAGGAGTCGTCAGTTTTAGTTCATATATATTACTTATAATGTATTGCAATAAAATAAATTGTTAAATATATTTTGTCTTCAGTCATTTGATGGTTTGATGCAGCTCTCCAAGATTCCTATCTAGTGCCAGTCGTTTCATGTCGATATACCCCCTACATCCTACATCCCTAACAATTTGATTACATATTTAAAATGTTGTCTGCCTGTACAATATTTCCCATCTACCTGTCCCTCCAATATCAAAGTGACTATTCCAGGATGCCTTAATGTGTGGCCTATAAGTCTGTCTATTCTTTTAACTACATTTTTCCAAATGCTTTTTTTCATCGGTTTGTCGCAACATCTCTTCATTTGCCACTTTATTTACTGGTCTGATTTTTAAGATTCTCCTGTAGCACATTTCAAAAGATTCTAATCTTTTCTGCTCAGGTACTCCGGTCCTCCAAGTTTCACTTCCATATAAAGCTACGCTCACAAAATTTCAGATATGTTTTCCTGATGTTTAAATTAATTTTTGCTGCAAAAAAATTATATTTCCGACTGAAAGCTCGTTTCGTTTGTGCTATTCGTCATTTTATCATCTCTCCTGTTTCGTCCATCTTTAGTAATTCTACTCTTCCTATTTTTATATTCAGTGGTCCATCTACATTATTTCTACTACATTTCATTACTTTCGTTTTGTTCTTTTTAATTTTCATGTGGTAGTTCTTGCGTAGGATTTCATCCATGCCATTCAATGTTTCTTCTAAATTTTTTATAATATTTGATAGAATTATTACATCATCAGCAAATTGTAGCATCTTTATCTCTTCACCTTTCACTGTTACTCTGAATGTAAATTTTTGGGGAAAAATAAAGGAAAAACCAGCAGTAATCAACCAACAGGAATTTTTTCAACCGTCAATAATTTTAAAGAATAGATTAAAATTTATACTGACGGTTCTAAAACCAAACATGGAGTTGGATCCTTTATAAAAATAAATGGAGAAGCCCATTCTTGAAAACTGCCAGATAAGGCAAGTGTTTATACGGCAGAACTTACTGCCATACAGCAACCTCTTCGCTATTCCGAAAATTCAAGAGAGATTTATATTTCTGCTTATATTTTAAGAGAGAGTGCTTATATTTCGACTCGTTAAGCGCACTTACTGCAATTCGGAACAAGAATATTAAGAACGTCCTGATCGCTAACATCCTGTCTATTTTATATGTTTTAAATAAACGAGAACAGCGATGTGTATTTGTATGGACTCCTGGGCATGCTGGTATTGCAGGAAATGAAAGCGCAGACGAAGATGCCAGAATGGCAACAGTCTGCGATAACTTTGACATAATTCCTGTACAAGTGGCTGACATAAAGAATTGTCTAACAAATATATTTAACAACAACTAGAGCAATGAATGAAAAAGATTGAATACGAAACTAAACTCCGTAAAATCCTCTTCATATAAATGGAAGAGTGACGTTAAATCGGCTCGCCGAGAACAAGTGGCGGTGACTGGACTTAGAATCGGTCACACGCGAGGAGCAAATTCATATTTGTTGTCTGGTGAAGATAGACCAATGTGTGCTGTTTGCAACAAAGCACTTACCGTCAAGTATATAATGGAATAGTGTACCATATACGAGGACCTCAGAAATGGATTTGTTTAATTAATAAAACTTCTTCTGATTTTGAGAATGGAAATGAAGAAAAAATTGTTGTATATCTGCACACCAGTAGACTATTAACTAGACTGTAATCAAATAAAAGCTGCAGTTTCAAATAAAGAAGTAATTCTGTGGATATAGAGATCTTGATAATTTGGTATTGTTAAAAATATAAACCATTAATATATAAACCAATTAATTAAAATGTAAACCAATTAATATATTAATTTTGTTAATTTATTTTTCGTTCTTAACATCAAGGCCCTTTACACCCTGTTAAGTGTTTCTTGTGTTAGATATATGTGTTTGTCAGTGTTTTGTGTTTATATTTTTGAAGAAAATGTTAGGACCCTTTATACCCTAACATACGATGAGACTTATTGCGATTTAAATTATTTTTTAAAGACGAGGGCTAGTGACCGTAGCAGTTGGTGACCGTATAACTCATATAAAAAAACAAAATAATAATAAAAATAATGTTGAGCAACAGCACGGGTTTCTACCTAATCCAGTTTTTGTCAAACCACGGCTACTTCAGCGCCTATTTACATAAAATGCGATCGCCGCGCCGCAAATTCTGCGGAGACGAGAAAGAAAATGCAGAGCAATCATTCTCCAAGTGCAACCGGTGTCAGGACGACAGACTAAGTAATGAAAATATAATAGGAAGTTTCAGTCCTGATAACGTAATCGAGAACATGCTACATAACAGACCGAAACTGGACTGCAGAGATAACTATTTACACTCTATTCTTCAAACGAAGAAGAAGGATGGATGCTTGGAAGACTGAAGGGAGTAAGGTCAATGCCCCATAAGACACACGATGTAGGAAGACAAATAGAAGGAGGCCCGCTTAAGGACCAAATATCAGCGGCCCCGGCTTGATTTTATGCTCTAGCATAAAATCGAGAGATCTCCAGAATTTAAAAAAAAAAAATTAAAAAAAAAAAAACAATTTGTGAGGAAAAGTGTTGAGTTCTTAAACACTGACCAAAAGGATCGAACTAGTTTCAACTGAAAGGCAGCACAGCGACACCAAAATATTTGATTAAAAAGAAGGAAGAAAATTCATGACAGCCATCATACATCATACAGATGATGTATTTTGGAAGCTGCTGAAGGGACCAGTAAAATATTTTAGGAAGACAGCTGTGGATTGTTTGTTGAAACAGTCAACAATATACATTCGTCAAGTCTGCTGAAGGCGAAAAAGATTGGACTGTTAGACGATACTGAGGTTTCACCACATGGTACTCTAAATTCGTTGAATGATATAGTTTTGTGCAGGAACTTGCTGAACTGCACCGAAGAGGAAATCATCAAGAAACGGAATGGAAAAAGAGTTATAGAATGTGACGATTGAACACTCGACAGAAGGGAAAAGTTTCACCCTTCGCGATGCATGTTTTGATATCTAACAAGCCAAAATCTCCGGAAAAGATAAAGGCCATCTTTCACAGACTAGTCCATCCGTCCGTTCATCCCGACACGATTGTGATACTTTGGATGTCAGAGATTTGGACATACAGTGACACGTTACACAAGAAAACAGATCTATGTATGTGGTGAACCACTGCATTTTGGTGACCCGGGCAAAGATCCACCTGTCTGCATCAACTGTCACGGGAACCATCCAGCAAGATCGAGTAACTCTCCGATGTGTTAAGAACAAAGAAGAAAAAAGTCTCCGGTCTTTTGACTCCGAAGTTAACACAATTAAAAGTGAGATATTTCGAAGCAAAGAAAATCGTTAAAAAAAGATCGACAAAGGTAATATCCAATGTACAGGTTGCTTCGACTCTTGCAGCTTCTTATAAAACAGATTATGTAATTGCGGAACAAGCACCAGTTTTAGCAAGTGTGGTTGAACGTATTGTTAATAACAAACTTGGAAATCGTCCAGCCAAAGAAGATAGCACAGAACGGGAGAAAAAACTGCAGCTATTAAATAAAAAAGTTCATCTCCTTTGAGAAATGAACCTTCGACCAGTTCAAAGTCTAAAGACAGTGAATGCAGAATAGAG
Source organism: Zanna intricata (assembly GCA_010016005.3). Lineage (NCBI taxonomy): Eukaryota > Metazoa > Arthropoda > Insecta > Hemiptera > Fulgoridae > Zanna > Zanna intricata. The sequence goes on along the minus strand of JAAAKQ030159484.1, from coordinate 3,739 downwards.
AAAAAGCTGACTATTCAGCTTCGGCTTCAGCTGACTATTTTCTCAGTTCCCATGAACTGAGAAAATAGAAATTAAAATATTAGAAAAAAAAAGTTTCAGGAAAAAATGGATCCCCGAAAAGTGCGGAGGCCTTTAAGTGAGAGGATAAGGGTTCAGCCATCCCACTACAGTGACGAGGAATACATTGAGTCTCGACTCTGATGCACCACTAACCGCATCTGAGCCGGTATGGTCCGATGCCGGTAGTAAGGCATTCTCCGTGCTTTACTGCAGAGGATCGGATGATTTCATCTCCAAGGCCTCAGGTACCTTGGAATTTTACATCGATGGCTTTAGAAAGATAGAGAAGAGAAGCACAAAAGGATAGCTTAAAGGAAAACGTAGGCGATGGCGATAGGACATAAGATTTTTTTTTTGTAAAATTTAATGAAAGCAGCACATGCATTTTAATCTTTTTGTGACTTTGAAAATGTTTTGAAATACTTTTGATAAAAGTGGTTTGTGTGTTATTTAAGTGTAAGGAACCCTTTATCTTTATCTTTACACTCTTATCTTGTGTTTAACATCTTTTTTTTATATAAGTGTTTCGCAATTTTTTTTTAACGATGAAATGTTTTTGATAGTTTTGACGGATAATTAGAAATTTTTTTTTTGTTTTATGGTCTTTGTAGTTTATGTTTTTTTAAGCGGCAAGGGCCGTTAAACCCTTGACATTTTTTATTTATTTTTGAGGTTTTAATAACCTTTTAAAAAGTCTATTTTTAGATGATCTGTTGCTAGAGATCTAGTCTGCTGAACTATCTTCCTATTAAATTAACGGAAAGGGAAAGAGATCGTTTTCCTTTTTTTTTTTTTGATGTGGCTAACAACGATCACAGTAACCGATGTCTCTAAAACCTTAATTATATTGCACATATGTAAATTCTTGTACTGAAAACACAATTATATATATATATATATATATATATTGTCCTATTCCCTACTTCATTCATATTTTCCTAAGAATTTGGATTCAAGTGTTCCTGAGTATTTTATTATAAGATTTTTATTTTATTTAAGATATTTACTTAAAATAGCCATTAATTAAATACATTCGTGTGCAAGAAAAGGAATTTTTGTCTAGTTTTATTTGGAGTTAAATGATCACTTAACTAGTGAAATTTAGTTGCTGTCATTTAATTAATAGCACCCAATCTGAGCCTAACAAAACCAACTTCTAATATTAACTGAACAGATAATTTGTTTTGAAGCATTATTATTATATATATATATATATATGATTTTTTAAAAATGATCGTTAGAAGGTTTAGGTTACAATTTTAAAAACAAAGTCATTATGTTTAAAAATAATATATGTGAAAATATAACCCGATGAGCATTAAAACAGTGAATGAATTTATTATCGTATTTAATAGATTAATATTTATAGTACCAATTTATAAATTAACTATTTAAATTAATGTCATAAATAATTCAAGTTTATTAGATATTTATTAATAAAATTTCTAACGAATTCAATTAAGTTTACACTCTTAATAATAAATCACAATATATTTACTTCCAATAGTTGTTTGTATTTAATAAGGGAAATCCAAGGATAAAATCGAACACGAATCCAAGAATTAAAACAGGATCTTCCGTACATTGCTGTTCGAGATCATGATAACGTAAAGTATAATTTTTGTACGCTGATTATTATCAATAATAATAATAGTGACTCTTTTTGGCTATCGTAATCAAAAAAACCCTTTCCACCCGCTACATATTTCTATGTAATGGTGGAAACCTGTTCTGAAAAAAACTAAAACACAAGCCAGTAGATCCCAAGCCTAAACGTGCTGTTATTTGTCGTTTTTTTTTTCTTTTAATTAAGATATGTTTAAAACAGATTTCATTCCTCGAAATAAAACTTGACTGGTATATTAATTATGAAGAAAATATCAAATTATTTGCTACAAAATAACTATTTTAAAAATTAAAATTATTTAACATTTAAAATTTTTTTAACATTATTTATAGAAACGTTTCCCAAAATGAGTAAAATTTGGTATATGACCACGCAATATTGTTTCACAAAATAAACGATACATTTGCTACGCTATTTGTTATGGATTTTCTTACAGTTATGATGCATTGAATTAAACCTTATGTAAGTGAGGCACCAATAAGTCTTGCTTTTTCTTAAAATAACAATCTTAACTATATAGTTAATCATTGGTGAAAAATATGAAGTGTCTCTTATCCCGCTGCATTTCGAACTGTTCGATATATGATATAAATAGAGTTTAAAAAAGTAACTTCATTTCAACATTTCTTTTTCTTGGTTATGCTTGTTATTATCAAGAATGACTGTGTTATTTTTAACAATGACTTATATTTTACGTAAGGCCACCTACAAACTTTAAGTAATGGAACCTACGAGGCAAATACACATTTTAAGATGTAGAGTTTAATTAATCAGTTTTATTAATTTTAATTATTTTAAAATATTTAAATGTCTCTATAAATAATAATTGTAAATTTATGACAGAATTCTTCTTATATAAATTGAATAAAGTAAAGAAAATATTGTAAAGTTCAACTCAAGTTTCTATTGTACCATTTGTCCTTGATTTCTATAAATGCATTTAAAAAAGAGAAAAACATTAGTGGGATGCTCAATTGGACTTCCCAACACATCTCTGTAGAACAATGAATATATAAAATATATTTTCCATCTTACTCGTACATTATTCATCTTTGCTAGGCAAAAATAATGTTCACCCAATAGGGAAGACATAATAATCACGATAATGAAATGCGGCATTGTTTTATTTTGCATACGAGCGTTAATAATAGTACTGGAATAATTTTGTTTTTATTTCACTTAAAGTTTTCCACGTGTAATAAAGATATAAGAATATTATGTAGAATTTGTAATTAAATCTTCAGGAATAATAATAAACGTTTTAATGAAGTAGTAGTTTTATTAATTTATTTTATTACTAGAGAGAGCATGTTTAAAGTTTTGAAGAACATTTGAGGAGGAATATTTAATAAAGAATAAAAGAAACCGTGTGTATTAAGAAGTATCGAGCCTGAATCGAAAAATGATTGTGGAATCTATTTTATATCAATTAGCATCTCATCCAGTTTGTCTAGTGAAACTAATTTTATACCAGTCAATTACTGTTGTAATTTTGTTACTGTTTTACAATATTCATTATTTTTTAAATATTTTTTTTTACGAAAATAACTTTTTTTTTAACCTCCGAAATCATCGTTAGGTATTAATCAGAGGATGAAGATGAATGATTTGTAGCAGGTGTGAAAATGCCATGTCTGACCGGGATTCGAACCCGGAGCCTCGATAAAAGGCCGAGATGCTACCACTCGCGCCACGGAGGCCGGCCATAACTTAAAAAGTATTTAAATTTTTTTATAAATCATTTAAAAATTATCTTATTTACTTAATTAAACATGGATTCTATCGCATTTGATACGTTCAAAATTTAATTTTTTTCATTTTCTTGTATTAATATTAGTAATAAAAATAATATTTATTATATACAGTAGTATATAATAAGTATTATTTTTATATACTTTATAATTTTATACTTATTACACTTTTATATAAATAAATAGTGTCATACAATGAAAGGTATTTGTTAAAAATTAATTTAAATATAAACTAAAACACTACACACAGTGATTTTACCCGAAGCCCTTTATATATATATATATATATATATATATATAT
>JAAAKQ030159472.1:0-12763 GCA_010016005.3 Zanna intricata | reverse complement strand
CACATACGCTACAATTCGTTCATCTCATCCTCTGAAGATATAACCTAACGGTGGTTCCAGAGGTTAAAAAAAAAAAAAAAAAAAAAAGTACTAATGTTTTTCAGACAATAAACTTTGTCTATATATTTTTTCGAATTCACTGTCAAATTGAAAATTTGAGAAATTATGATTTCGTAAGTCGGTATCACAGAAATCAGCCGTTCAACGATGCATTTTATGTCGTGTTATCAGTGCATCGCATGTTCTTGCGTTATTTCTGTGAATTGTTGCCAGTACAGTGTAGTTTAATTAAGTGCGTGTGCATTTGTTTTAATCGGGTCAAACTGTAGCGACGCGTTTGTTATTTACGACTGAGAAACACACCGACACGGTATTAATGTTTGGGGTGTGTAATGGAAATTCGATTGCTGCTTCTGTAGAATATCGACGATCTTTTCCTAACCTCAGAGATTCAAATCCTAAACAATAAGTAGGATATACCCTACGCTACGAGAAACGGGTACACTTGCCGACATTAGTACTCGCCGCGACTGTTCTGCCCGTAACGATGCCGATATTAATGAAACCGTTACCGAGGTTACTCAACGCATTCCGGCTGTTAGTACACGACGCCTTTCTTGGCGGTTCAGAGTGCGGTGGATACTTTGTGACTAAAAGCCGTATTATTACCGTAAACAACGAATAAAAAATCTTCAGCCGAGAGAATCTGCTCTTCATTTGCAATATTGCTACCGGTTTAACATGAGCCGCCAATTAAACAGATTCATTTTATTTATCAATGAGACTCGGTTTACTTGGGACGGCATAATAAGCCGTCCCGAGTAGAAACGAACACGCTTGGGCAAAAATCAATCCACACAAATGTATGTATGAATGTATGGGTATCATGAAAAATACAGAAAATACAGTTCTGGAACCTGTCTCATTCGATTTTTCAGGTTAAATAAGGTCCATTTCGGAGTACATCAATTAATTTTTGTTCTGATTTGGCTCCATCATTTTGTATTACACTAGCAAATACTTCGTTTGAATTAGAAAACCGGAAGATCGGTTGCGAAGATAAAACAAGATTTCTGAATAACCGGGATCTGTAGATCGAGAGTGTACCTGATGCATGCAAAAGTTAGTCCTCAACCTACTGAATTTTGAAAACTGGACGATTATTTGAAATTAACAAAAATATTTACATAGTAGCCATGCAACCAACTATAATGGAACTATAATAACTATGAAATTTTGTTGGAAAAACTTGGAAATTTATAAATTTAGGAGATTTCATTTATATATGAAAATATAATTAATTTTATACGCTAAAATTTATTTCCGATGTCATTCTTAAAGATCGACTTACACCAAAAAATATCATGAATATTTACGTAAACATTTTTACTGAGGCGACTTATTGCAAAACGTTAAAATTCATCGACGACAGTCACCGATTATCTGGTTACGTTACCTTATGATCATCGGGTTAATAAACGCAAAACGTTTTAAGTAACTTAGTCGTAAAAATTTTCTGGTTTGTTTAATTATTTATCGCTATCAAGTTTTGATTACTATTTTTACAAGTAAAAATTGTTTCTCAAATCTTAGATATTTTTTAATTTTGATAATACTTAAAACATCAACCGAGTTAACGTGTGAATCCAGCCTGTCGATTTTTAAGTTTGGGGAATCGATTTATGTAAAAACAGAAAACGCTATTCGAATTTTATTTATGTATGCGCCACTTTTACAGCATTTATCAGTTTTGATTTTTGTGATGGTAGCTAGATTTTATAAATTCAGTGGTATTACACTGAGTTCTCTTTTAGTAAAACTGTTATAAGGTAGGTGTCAACTTCAACGTCTATCTTGTGCATCCTTATTTAGACGATCGTAACTTCTTCTCGTTCGGTCTGTCAGTATATTAGTATTTTTCTTACTCTTTTCCCTTAGATAATTCTTCTTTGAAAGTAATCCCTTCTCAACGTACGCCCAGCCCTGAAAAATTTTCCTTTTCGTAGTGTCTTTCAACTGACATTTTCCTTAACTGAAAAGCAATTCGGTTCGAGGTTTGTTGCCCTTTATTGCACTCACTCGATATGAAACGGTTCACGCATAGGTCCATACACATATTACCTGTAACAGGACGCGGTAATTCAAATATATATCTTAACAAAATCGGTGGGTGTCTAGCCGAAACCCACGGAACACTTCCATAGAGATAGGGAAAACGTATAAGGGAACGGCACGGATAATGAAAAAGGGGAGATTTATTTTAATAGAGGATAACAAAACTAGGCTTAGAATCGCACGTAAAGAAGCCCTTTTCCAGCAGTGGACATTCATTCCCTCTACATTTCCGCTGGGAACCGGTGTATATTTACCTGAGATAGAATCAGTACTCTACTGATCGACTAATATAAGTGGATCTAGTCAAACAAATCTTGAAACGAATAACTTTTTTCCAGATAATAAATAACCACATCTAAGAACAGGGTCGTTCAAGCGCAGATATAAGCGAGCAAGCGAATGAATGACAGCGACTGCAGTAATGTAATGAAATACGCTTGGCGTATAATAAAACAACAGATGGATGAAAGGAGAATATTATGGAATTCTATCGAGAGCGATCCAAATCGTAAGCATGAAGGTGGAAAGATATGTAGAGGAGGCGAATAGAAGCCGTCAAGAAATTAAGGAAGAAAAGACGTTATGAACAAAAGATATGCTAAAAAAATACGAATACCGGCTGTTAGGTACGGATAATTCTAATAAAATCGCACACACCTGATTTATATTTTGAAATACGTAAAACAAAAATTGATTTTAAAAAGCGACAAATGTAATTCTACTATATTGGGTCGTTACGAGATTTATTTATTCCGACGTAAAATTGTGATTATAAATACAAAATAAATTTTGTACGCGGAGCTTTATAATTAACATATTAAATCGTGTAAGCGAATAATTTTCTTAGTTAAAAGTAGAGTCCGCAAATTAGACGGGTAGTACTAGAAGCACTCTATCATTGCGAATGAGTTAAAAGAAATTACGATCAAAGATTTCAAGTAATTTTACTTTCCTTCCTCAGTTTTTTTTTTTTTTTTTTTTTTTTTTGTAAACCGATCTAATTTCGTTTTATTATTTTACTTTTTACCATGAACTATAGAAAACGTCATTATTATTCCCTTTTTGACAATTTTTAATCTTAGTCTTCTTTACGCCTTATGAAACGTGAAAAAAATTTATTGATCGTCTAAATAGCTAATTTTTTTTTAATTTTGTTGTTAATTATTTTTCCTTAAATTGCTAATTTTTGTCACTGTCGTCATCAAAATTTGGCTATTTCAGACGGACATAACTGTTTTATATCATTTTTTAAGTAAATCATACATGTCAGCAAAGATATACGAAAGAAAGAAATTTTGCTTTTTTATATGTATACGATCAGTTTTATTATTATTATATCATATGTAACTACATTAAAGACAATTGAGTTTTACTGAAATGCTTGGTTTGATTACAAAAAATACGTATTACTGAGATATCGTTCATTATACGCGTATATTAAGAAAAGCGATATGACAAAGTAAACATTTACATCACTATTCGTTTCATGTAAATTTGTGATAAAACAAAAATAGAACTTAAACGTTTATTTTTTGCTAAGTTATTAGGTCCTTCTAATTTTGCAAACTACAAATATCATTTAGTCTATTGTTTTAATCTCAGTTAAGGGGCCTTTTTTTAGCCACCATTTTCCCTGGTTGAGATAATATTTTTTTAAAATTACGTAAAAAAACTCTCAGCGAGAAAAGATCGAGTTCAAAAATTGCAACATATAATAAAAAATGAAGTCAGTTACCTACATTATAAAATAATGGATATATTATACACAGAGGAAAACCCGTAGACCTATTATAGACCTGCGACTACTTTCAACCCCAGAACTAGTGTTTTGACACTCAATGACATTTGGTACACATCACCTCCAACGAGTACGATAATGAAATCCGTTTCCACATTATTATTTTAACTCCCCTTTTCTTGTTGAGGTTATATATATAATAATGCTGAAAATTACGTAAATTTCCGATGTCGTTTCTTTAACAGTTTTTTTTTTTTTACTTATCAATAAGCGGTTGTTGAGGTGACTGAATACGTTTTGGAAAACTGAAACCGTGAAAAATTACTTTCACTGTGATTCTGTTACGTCCACTATTCTATGTATCCCCTATGTACGTATTGCGTTCCTTCTTATGAGATTTGAAGTTACACGAATTTAAATTTATAACTGTAAACGACCATACATGAGTCAATAAATTACACGAAACGTTTGACAGTTATATGTAATGGATTGATATGACGAATTTTTTAATCACCTTCCTCATTTTTTCAAACGATGTAGTCTCGTGTGTCATCTCGGCCATTCAATTCGTGTAGCGTTTATCGAGTTTAGTGTTAAATAGTGGGTTTACATGGATATAGAGGTCGAAGAATAAATGTCATTCCAGCACGAATAATAATAACCTGATCACACTTTCCAGGAATCACTTTTCGGTTTAAATCACCGTTTACGACCCCTAAAATTGTCCGAATACGAAAGACTTTTGTAATAAAGCGCTCGGTCGACGCTCCCAAGCGCATTTAATTCGATCAAGTATTAATTCATTATTCATCCGTCCTTTTCCTTGTACTCGTAAAAGAAAATCGGATGGAAAATTTTTCATCTTTCCGAGAATTCTTTCTTATAAAAATTACATACGGGAATAGTACGAGTATGTTCCCGTCCGAAAGTATTGTCATGATCACCGAACAACGTTTTTTTTTGTAACCGGAAATTTGTATTAGAGCATACTAGGCGCTTTCACTTCGATCGGTCGTAGATGGCATTTCAGAAGTGATCGACGTCCAGTCCGGATTCCCGATTCGATGTGGGGAATAATAGTTTCTTTTTCATAACTTTATAATACTGGTATATCTTTGAAACTGTCGGTTTATTCTCGTGGGCTTCTGGTAGCCGCTGTGATATCGTCATCCTTCATCGAATAGAAAAATTTTGCCGGCAAAGAAATCGGGGTACCTCAGTTAGTAATAGCTTTAAATTCATCCCTACCGATATTTAATACATCGGCGATTTTTAGGACCATAATTCGTTACATTTCTGTAGAAACAGCATATTCAAACCGACGTACAATATATATGAGGCGACGTATAAGATACGTGCGCCGCAAGATTTTCTTCTATTTCGCGTTTTCCGCAGAATCGCTCTCCTGTTTTTATAGGCTACAAAAAAAATTTGTTATCTTTCTTTGACCGCTAACGAATGAAGAATTCTGTTATACAAAATTTTCTGCTATATATCGATTTCAGTAGTGTATAAATTAAAATACTGCATCACAAGTACTCCTAGTGGCCGCTAGGAGCGCTAATGTCGCAGTCCGCCATCTGGAATTTCCCTGTTTTCCTATCCGCTATCTTGGAATTTCCCTTTTTTCCCTTTTTTTCCTGTTGGAATTTCCCTGTTCCCTGCGGGAATTTCCCTTTTCCCTGGTCTGGTTGGACCGAAAGATTTGAAATTCCGCAGGGTTGCCAACTTAGTTATTTTTAATTGACTTAAATATTAATTATTTAACTTAATTTAATTTAATATTTGTAAGGTTGGCATTGTGTATCAGCTGATTTTTTTAGTGGTAGAATTGAATAAATAAATAAAATAAATAATATTTAAAGCGAAAAAAAGTAACTAGTCTGGCTAGGATTCGAACCGGTACACGACAAAACGCGAGTGACTGACACCATAAACCGATCGGCCAAAATGGCTCCCTGACACAGCAAGTTAAATTATTTCTACATAAGTCGTCGCCGTCGACGAGAAATATCTCCTCTCGCGCGCCATCCTGCAAGATGGCGACTGCTTACAGCGATTGAAAAAAATACGTATTATTTCTAAGTTTGACCCATTTTTTCAATGTGTGTGTGTGTGTGTGTGTGTGTGTGTGTGAGTGTGTGAGTGTGTGTGTGTTTAAATAAATATATAGACATTTTCCCAGAGGAAATTTCCCTTTTTCCCTGTGACGTCACGGCGGCCATGTTGTGACGTCATGACGTCTTAAGGAAAATTCTTAAGAAAAATGTCTTGAGAAAATTTTCTTAGGGAAATAGTCTTAAGAAAGATGATTTAATATGTGAAAAATAAACAACTAAAAAATCGTACCTTGTGTGTACATGCGCGTGCGTGCGTTGACGGAGCGGCGCGGATGTTAACTGTTCGAGTTGCGGGGCGGTACTGACGCGTCAGCTGATGAACAAGGCCTAAGGTTGAGCGTCTCTTTTTGAACGGGTATCGAGTGGGTGGTGCTACACACTGCCTACCAATGGGAACGCCTGGTTTGTAACCGTCAAGGCGTACGTGAGACCTCGAACGTTGCGTAATAAAAATTACTGGTAATGTTATTTTCAATCAATTTCATAAAACAATAAAAACTTAAACAAAAAACTCACTTTACAATATTTCCACATGATACGAAAGATAGAAGATACTCGAAGACGAAGCGTACAGCTTGAATATATGAGAGATGCATCCAGATATTCAGGACTACGGCGATGAAACGGAAGCGAAGAAGAACAGCAGTAATTGAAGTTTAATAGTGGAAATTAAATAACTAAGAACTGATCGCAAAACAACAGTAATACAAAGAAATAAAAAGTGGATTGACGATAGAAATAAAATAAAGTTGCTGGATAAAGTTTCGCGTAACGCTGCGAATAATATTGAAAACCCTTTATTGGAAACAAAAATTAAAACTGGTAACGGTACAGCGACCGATATAAATTGACGAAAGAAAATAATAAAATCACTAGCGGCGGAGCCAGGCTGGTCCCTACAACAACATGGGCTGGTCCCAACAACATAGAATCTTATTCAAATTGAAGAGAATAAATACCGTTATTGAAATTATTAAAATTATTGAATTTATTAGAATGCAAAGGACAAAGAAAACTTGCAAACCCAGGAGCCGAAGAGCTTGTCCTGATTCCTTCGATGGTAAAGGCCGACAGAATAGAATTAGGACGATAGAACAAAGGAGAGAACACGAGCACGCACCTGCAAGCGTGTGTACAGAGTGAAAACGAATCGCGGGAAGTAAAAGGAATGACGCAATCAGCTGCAATAATTACGAAATAAGCGTGTGTAGCATTCCACAACACTGAGTCACACATCCATTGAACAGGCAAAGCAATAACAATAAACATAAACAAAAAAATAAATCAATAAATCAAACTTAACACAAAGTGTTAACAATTATAATTTACATTAATAGTTGGAAAGTAGCAAAAATTCATTTGCCGCAATCCTGATTTATGACTGAAATTGAAAAGTTATTCGTTATAAAAAGTATTACTCAGAACTGGAAAATTCCATAACGCTATATTAAACAGTAAAAAATTATGTTTGTTTAGACAAGAATGAATTATTTCTATTACCGTCTTAAATATTTATTCTACAATCATATAGACGTATTTGGTATTACTGTATTCAAAAGTAAAGACGAATAATGTTTAACCAACAAGAAATCGGAAAAGGTAATCTTATTAACCAGTTATTTTGTATATTTTAAATGAAAATTGTAATTTGGAATTACCAGTTTAATTTATTAATTTTAGTAATATAATTAAACGATAACGTAAAGATAAATAATTTAATATTCCAAAAATGTATTCTTATGTTATATATCGTATATCTTGAAATTTCCCTCCCGGTGGGGTTTCACGCCCCCCCAAAACATTCGCGACTAGAAGGAAGCGTCTGAGAAAAACGTTGTAGGGAAAGTTTTTGTAGAGCCCGTAGAACTGCTTAAGGAAGAAATTTCGGACCCCGTCCACCATTGGGCCCAAAATTCCCAAAAACCTGTTTTTCTAATGATTCCGGCCATCTTATCGCTCCCGTGAAGATCTCCCGCGGTCGAAATCGATATTCCTTAATAAAGTTAACCCCAAAGAGTGTGATAAACTCCATACAATACGCGAAAAAATTCTAGGGGGTCGGGAAGAACCACAAAATTAAAATTTCAACGTCTTCGAGAGCGTGCAAGCCTTTTTTCGACATGCGAGCAACTTTCTTTACTTATCCGGGATCTATGTTTTTTATTGTTGCCTCCCCTTCAGAAAACTCCAAAGTTTATTATAGGCCTTTAACCCAATCAAGTGCTTGGGAAAAAGTTTAGATACAAGGGCTGTTTTGAAAAATTTTCTATTTTTTTGAGGCCTACTGATGATATACGGTATAAGGAGACCCTGCAGGGCAAAAATGATTAGAAACCTTCTTTTTTAGTGTTGTTTGAAACCCTCGGAAAACGTTTAAAAAATTGAGGATGGGCCCCCCCCCCTTACGGGGGGGTGTTAAACTTTCCAAATAAGCGTCTTAGCGAAAAAACAGAAGAGACCTTTTCTTGTCGGAAATCAAAATAAACAAAGAGGCCCGTGGTTAGATCCCCCATGTGACCAACAAGGGTGGCTCTGAAACCGATTAATTATTTTAAGCTTGTCCCCTGGAGGTTATGTTCTCGGCCATGACGGTTGGTCTGTAGTGTGCTCTTGAATTGTATCTTTTTTCTGTTGTTTCCTCTTGTTTTTGGTGTTTTGAAGTATTAAGTGGTAGAACTAGTACTCGCGAGTGTTTTGATTCTTCAATCGTGAAAATCGGCCCGTTGAAACGAAAGTTATTAGCGAAATAGTGCTTACCACGTGGCTACACGACGTAGGTAGATATTTTTAGAATTAATTTAGGTTAATTGAGCTATCTTAGGTTCTTAAACTAGTGTTTTGGATAATATTTATAGTTCTAGATAGATATTATACGCTTCAGGACGTCATAACGTTACATTTCAGTGATTTTAAGTTACATACGGTTAACCTATAGATTAAACAAAGGACCACGATGCCTAGCCTTTGTTAGTTTTCGTGAAATAATATACGCATGTTAGACGTTGAAATCGTTAGTATTAAGCATATTCTTTAATTAACAACTGATTTTGATAGTATTTTAGTGAGTAATTTAGTGAATAAGTGCTTAAAACAGTATATCTATGAGTATTACCATGTGCTTTGTCTACATTATTTCCCCCCGAAATTGATTAGACAGATCTTAGAAGTCGCCATTTTCTGTCCACGCCAAGCAGATCAGAACATTTTCTCTTTGTATCTGGACTGCTTTTAGTGGCTAGATTGAATTGTTAGGTACGGATGTAGAATATTTTCTAGACCCACAAACATTCTATAGGGAAACATTTGTTTCCATATATCTCTGTTTCGGGCCAAAACCCTTTGACCTCTCGAACCCCACCTATTTTCTTTTGCCCGACGACCTTCCCCCTATTTTTTTAATATTTTTCAGAATCCGGGGCGAAAATTTTTCGTAAATTTTTTGTCAATTATAATGGCTCAAGAATTGGTTGTTGAGGATCTGAAAGAGATGATACATCTGAAAAGGACAGCTGGGGATTACGACAGTAGTTTGGAGGCCCTCACCCCGGAAGGACAAAGACATCTGAGCACAGACTGAGAAAAATAATGGAGACAATGTTGGGGCTCTGTTATCCGCAATAGAGGATCTCAATGAAGCGTGCATTAAGCACAGGGTGAAACGGCTAGTTAAGGCCGTGGTGGAAATTGTCACTCGTCTCACCAAAGAAGTATGTGCCTCGAAGCTGGAACGTCCCGAGGCTAGATCGCACGTGTCCGTGAGTGTTCAGACGGACGAGAAACTCTCTCTAGATATCGTTGGTGTGCTTTCTATGGGCTCATTGGTAGAATTACAAAACATCTTGGGTCTGAATTGGCCACAACAGTCTTTTTTGAAGGTGAAAGTAGACTCTAGTCCTCTTAAGAATGATGGAAAGGTAGAATGTTCAACATCAATACGTCCCTGAAGGGAACGGAAGCTGTGGTGAACTCGACCAAGAAGTTAGCCCCTAGCGCTAAACAGTGGTTACATGGGAAACCGGTTGCCCCCGGAACTGTTGTTCGAGAGATGGCAGGGGTCACTGTCATAGGTGATGAGAATGACGATAATAAGCACCAGAGCAACAACCTGGTTGCTTTCTTCAGGTATGAAGATCCTCAGATGGTTGCTCACATCATCGAGACTGCCGACAAGGCTACGACTACTATACCGGTTCCCCTGGAGGTAGTCATACAAAAGAACGCCACGGGAGAAAGGATCAGACGGGTTTTGGAATTTTGGGCACGTAGAAATGACTGTGCTATAATCATCAGGTTGGTTGGTGAGAGACGAGAGGTTAAAGACCCCGATCAGCCACCGACAACCATGATGGTTCTGCGCAAGACGGGAGTCTCGTACGCGGAAGTTTTCCGGTCGGTCCAGTTAGCGCTGAAATGGCGGAGAACATCCTGTCAGTCCGCAAGGGGAGCGGAGAGGAAATGCGCGTAAGTGTTAAAAAGGATGACAAGTCGGTATCAGAATTCAAGAAGCTGATTTCCTCAAAGAACCCTGAAGTTAAGGTTCTTGATAAAGGCTCTGCAGCAAGGACTGCTGCCGTTAATGTTCGGGATCTCGATTAGGAGGCGACATCGGAGGACGTCCTAAGAGCAGTTAAGAAGGTACTTGGTGAAGACACTTCGGCCAAGATCACATCTTTGAGACCGGCATTCGGCTGCTGCCAGAATGCTACGGTACAGATGACTAAGCACGTAAACTTACCTCTTCCAAGAGGCTACTTGTTGGGTGGCAGTCCTGCAGGATTGAATTAAGAGTACAAGATGCCTACTGTCACTGGTTCTGGGGCAATGGTCACGTTGCCTCAAATTATCGGGGTCCGGATCGCTAGAACCGCTACTACAATTGTGGCGAGAGTGGTCACCAGCGCATATCATGCAAGGCTCCAGCCAAGTGCCTCACTTGCGGGGAACACGGCCATAGAACGGGAATATATGTGTGTGGACATCAGTAATGCGTTGCCTACAAATTAAGGCCAACAGAAGCGCGGCTGCCCAAGACCTTCTTTAGGAATCTGCAATTACCATCGAAGCGGATTTCGTGTTCCTTGCCGAACCAAATCGACGACCGGTAAGCTCTGGTCCCTGGCTGGTAGATGAAGATGGAGATGCGACGATAGGTACAGTATCTGGGGGATATGCGGTAGCGCGCACCGTGGTTGGGAAAGGCTTTGCGGCCATGGTGTTAACGGAATGTTTGTTAGTCAGCGTATACAATTCCCCTAATAGTGGTGCTGATAACTAACATCTAAAACCTCATACGTAGAGAACGTAAAGCAGTAGTACTAGCCGGAGACCCGGAATGCGTCGAGTTGGCTAGCATGCGGTCCACCGCCAGGGGATATGAACTGGCTGCATTACTATCGTCCCTCGGGATGGTGGTACTTAACTCTCCTGCTGTCCCAACTTTTGTGGGTAGGGGCAGCGGCTCTGTCATCAACATTACTGCGGTGACCGAACGACTACTACCGTCTGTGGAAAGGTGGAAGGTCAGTGACCTCGAGTTCGGAAGTGATCGCAGGGCGGTAGTTTTTGTGATTGCGGACGGAAGGCCACGCCGCTGGAGAGAACCCCCGCGTTGGAAGCCAACGGAAGAACAGATGACTAGGGTGGTGGATGCAGCCATGGAAGAGGTGGGTGATGCAGACCCTATTAGCCCCGATGACTTCATGACGATAATTAGACGACACTGTGACCAGGCAGCCAGCAGTGTTGGACGACATCGCAGGCGGGTCTACTGGTGGACAGCTGACATCGCTGCTCTTCGTCGAACAACTTAAATAAAACGGCGATTACTAATGAGAGCCCGAGCCAGGAAGACTCTCATCTCTCCCTGGCTCTCATCCATTCCCTGGCAGAAGAATACAAAGAGCATCGAAGTCAGCTGAGAGAAGAAATTAGACTCGCCAAGGAGAATTCCTGGAAACGCCTGGTGGAAGATCTGGATGTCGATCCCAGGGGGAAGGCTTATGGCTAGTTATGTAAAGATTAGGCCGTCGCCTCCCCAGGTTGTCACGTGCCCAAACACAACGGGCCATCGTCAATCTTTTTGTAGTCATCGAGGGAGATAGGGAAGAGTTGGACAGAGGCCAAGCACCGCGGTTCTCCGTGGAGGAACTAATATGGGCCACAAAGAGGATGAGTTTGAAGAAGAGCTCAGGCCTGGATGGTTGCCTGCTGCGATTGTGAAGTGCCAGGTTGAGATACATTCTGGAACATCTCTGGATGTCGTCAACGCTGCGTTGGGGGAGAGGGATTTCCCCCGTTGCTGGAAGGAGGCGAAGCTGGTTTTCCTCCCCAAACCTGGTGTACCAGGGGGGAAACCAAATTTAGACCTAACTGCCTCCTGAACACAATGGGTAATCTCTACGAAAGACCGCTGGCTGAACGGCTACTTGTGGAGCTTGCCGCAGTGAGGGGCCTATCAGAAAATCAATACGGCTTTCGACGAGGACGATCTACCGTTGATGCGATCAGGCACGTCATAACGTGCACCAAACAACGTGCTACGGGTACACGGAGAACCAGGAAGATTCCGATGGTAGTCTTGCTCGACGTCCAGAACGCTTTTAATAGCGTTCCCTGGCGTGTGATACTGGATAGCATGAGGGGTTACGGAGTTAGCGATGCCCTGCTGTCCTTAATTAACAGCTGCTCAGGGGACAGGAAGGTATACGTTGATACGATCGCTTCTCGGCCTCTGGCCCCGTGCTGTACTTGCGATTCTGCTACCGGTAGCAACTTAAATTTGCTTCTGCAA
>JAAAKQ030159450.1:0-12764 GCA_010016005.3 Zanna intricata | reverse complement strand
TTTTCTTGGAAAAAATACAGCTGTAGTTTTCCATTGCTTTCAGCTGCGCAATACTCAAAAGATTGAGTGATGTTGCTATGGCCGTTTAAGTCCTTCTTACCTACGCCCTCAACAACCACTGAAAGAACTGCTGCCCTCTTTCAGGAATCATTCCTTAGTCTGACTCTTAACAGATACCTCTCCGACATGGTCGCACCTTCGGTCCAGCTATTCTGTAGCACTGTGCACGCAAGCCCCCCCCCCACTATCGGCAAGGTCTCATGATTTGTAGAGGGAGAAACATCAGTAAGCAAATAATATTCTGTACTGAAGTAATTCAATATGAGTTGTTCAATCTTCTGTAGGAGTTATTTTAAATTAACAAATCACATTTTACAAACTAAATATTAAAAATTTATAGTAAAAAACATAAATTAACTTTCATTAAGACTAATGTTTACCAATCTTTCAATTCTTCCTACAGTATTTTCATATTTTTCTCTTTTTATATACAGTGACTACTGCCAAACTGAAGACGACCAAAAGATCATGATACTTTTGTGTATTTGATTATTTTGGAAAAAAGAGAAAAAAGGGAAAGAATTACTACAGTTTTAAGCTACTTATTATTTTAGATTATGTTGTTTCTGGCTGTAATATATATTTTTGTTTCCTCAGTTAAAAATAATTTTATTTTCCTATTCTTTGCTATTTTTAGTAATGAAAATCAGGTCAAATTAGATGATACAAACTATAGACGCTTTTATTTATTTATTTTTTATAAATTAAAACAGTAAATAATTTCTTGATTTTGGAAAAAATATAAGCTAGTTTTATTTCACTTTCCAATCTTTTTTTCTATATATCTACAATATTTTATTTCAAAACTGAACATTTTTTCCTTGCTAACAAATTTAAAAAAAGATAATTACAAAGAAACCAATTAAAAAAAAATATTTCAATGGAATTATTTTTATGTTTGATTTAAAAAAAATATTTTTGATTGATTCAGTAATTTTGAAACAAATTTATTTTAATTATGTTTAAAAGAGTCCATTTTTATAGAGCTTCTTTATAAAGGAAAATTTGTTTATTTATAATTTTAGATAAAATTTGTTTAATTTTAATTTCATATTTTATTTCAAGCGAAACCAAATTTTATCCAAACTTTATTGTAGCAAAAAAAAGAAGCATTTGCAAAGGCACAACGTTTAAAAATAAATTATTAGATATTATCGATGAAAGATATAATTATTAATATAAAAATTAAAAAAAAAAAACTTTTTTTTTTATAAGCGTGCTACATAAATTATTAAATATAATTTTTATTTGGCAACAAATTAAAAAAAAAGTATGTTTTCGTTAAAAAATGTACATTCCCATAGAAAAGCTTTTATAAAAAGAAATTTATTTATTAAGTACTAATGTACTAAGTACTCCCGATAAATTAATCGGGATTCAAGAAATGAATAAAAATAATAAATAAACGCATAAAAAAATAGACTATTAACTATCTAAAAACTGTTGTTTTCTATCTGTTTTTGAATAATTATTCACTATTGGATGAGTGGTTATATTTCACTCTCTCAAACAAAAGATTCCTGGTTTAAATCTTACTTAGGCTTGGCATACAATTTTCTATAAAATCTATATAATCTATAAAATCTTCATATCATATTCTTACGCACGTGATGTAAGCGTACATGATGGATCAATTAATAAAAAAGGTGTTTTAAATCAAGTTTTTTTTTTGTTAACAGTAATAATTTATGTAGCCCATTAGTTTTTTCAAAGGGGAATTTTTCTTTTTTATAATTTAAAAAAAAAAATTGAAGGTTTGCTTTTTTTATGTTGAATATGGAAATATAAAAAAATTGTAGAGACATAGCAGATTTCCTTCACTTCATATTTTTATATATGAGAACATTTATTTAAAAATTTGTAAATAAAAATATGATCAATTATTTTGTGTCAATTTTAATAACTAAGTTACGATTAAGTTCAATTACTTTAACAAAAGAATATAAGTTCTCAATACCTTGACATTATGCGGAGTCTATAATATCAGTTATGTAATACGAATTGTAACGTCATCGTTACAGTACTTTTCTATCTAAAGTAACTTATATAGTAATTATTTAAAAAGAAAAAAAATGTTTTTATTAAATATAACTTCATGGTTGCCGTAATAGAGTGATTAACTACTCTCGGATTTTCCTCTTTTCCCATTGTAGGATCTCTAATACTGTGTTAAAATATTTTTAATGGTGTTTCTTTCAATTGTTTTCCATTCCCAGAATCACGAATCGTTAAATTTTCTAGTTGTACTGCCTTGTTTCAGTCCTGTTACTAATTTCAACCTTATTAATTTTTTTACGGTAAATTTCCTATCATCTTGGAGAAATTCGTTATATTCGTTCAGATGTATTAGGGGAAGTGTTTTATAATTATTTGCCAGATGTATTCCTCTTACACACTGCCGTTAGATGTTTTTACGACTTCCTTCACTTCGTATGAGAGACTTTTATTTACTAGCGATTGATAATCACCAGTGACGATATACTATTTCCAACACATAATATTTTATGTACGTATTACCACTTCCTCAAAAGTATTTAAAAATCTATCTCTCCTTATCGGAATGAAAAACTATACGAAAAATGGGCAAATAACTAAAAGACTAAAAAAAAAACCGTTATTAGAAGAACTTAATGAGAAATTGTCAATTTTTTAAAGATATTATTGAATATATATTTTTTTAATTTCCTACGTATTTTACCCGATAAAATGACGATATAGGAAAAAAGTTGGCAAGAAAAGGGATTTATTTTTTAGTTTTTTCAAGAAAAATACCATTTTAATAATAAAATAAAATCATATAGTATTATATAATTAATATTTTTATATAAACACATAGAAAAATATTAGGGAATAATATAATGTTATTATTGATTTTTTTGTACAGGTTTTCATTACAACTTTTTTTTCTACTAAGCTTCAAAGTCAGCGGGAAAGATATAAAGCGAATAAAATAGAATAAACCAAATACCGGACTATTGTATTAGTTGATTTAGTAGTAAATAATCGAAAAATAAACATAGCAGAACTGGATCATAATAGTTATCAGTATAATATATTCAGTGTTTCTGTTACGAAATATTATAAATATTTAATTAATATAAGGTTATTCTAATACAGTATTGTAGTTCACGTATTTTCAAACTAGACATCTATTATTGATTGTAAAAGAGCTATTATATTAGTGAATAATTCTAATGAAAACTTCATTTCCAGTTTAAAGTTAAAAATTAGCGTGTTTTATTCATAACGTATCATGTTAATATAACTTGTACAATATTTTTTCGTGGTAACTTTTTCTTTTTAACTTTCTGCGATTATTTTTCATATAAGTATGATAAAATTAATTTTGATTAATAAGAAATTTTGGATAATAAAATTGATAAAATTTTTTAAGTACATTTCAATAAAGGAAATATATTGATAATTTTCTTTTAAATTATGAGCCATATAAACACTCATTAAATTCCTTTATTTATAAAATAATTTAATTTTAAGCTCTTACATTTAACATTACAGTGTGAGCTTGTGTGTACAATAAATATTAAAACAATCAGCTTCAGTAAAAGAATTTTAGTTTTATAAACAGATGTAATGTTATTTTGTATAAGTTTTAGTGTATAAACATTGTTTCTGTTAAAAAGCATCAACAAAGTTGCGTCCTCATAACATCGATATTTGTAAAAAAAAAAAAAAAAAAAAAACCAAAAAAAAAACAACCTTTTCATTTCTTAATGCATCAGCATTTCACATCAACTTTTTCAGTCTTCTTTTATAGTTCCTTTTATAATCCTCTTTAGCAGACTGTTTCTTACAAAATAGGGGAAGTTTATTCCCTAGAATTACGTCATTAAATATAGAGATAAAGAAATATAAAATAGATAGCCAATCTTTTGAAGACTCACAAAAATAATTATTTATTTATTTATATTACAAAAAAACTATCAATCATTCACACCCCCAATAATTTTGACACAATTATTTGGAAAGAAATGACAATATATTACCGTTCGTGATTATATAAAAGTTTTTATAAAAAATAATTTTAAAAAGTCTTTAATTTTTCTTTTTTCACTTTCCCGGCTATAGCGATATATGCTACTTCTAACAGGAAAATATACAGATCAGTAAAAAAATTTGGCTTTTTTATGTTTTGTAGCTTAAGAAAATATTGTTTTAAAAATGGATTTAATAATAGTAAATAATCTGTGAAATTTTTGTTTTACTCCAATCCTAAGTCTATTTTTGCCAGACGGACGTTTGTATGTATATACGTTTATATGTATTTTTATAAACATCTTTTTTTAAATTATTATCACTATTTAGGGATTTTTAAAAAAATAATTTTACCAGAATACTTAAATATAAATAAATAAGATATAATATTGTTCACAATGGCTTAATATTTTATTGAATTAAATGAAATCCAATAAAACCAATATTTATGAAAAATTAAATGTTGAATACATTTTAATAACCGCCATTTTAGAATTTTTAAAGGTAACATTTTCGAAGTTATTTATTTTGAAGAAGAATTTTGGGTGTATATGGACACCAAAGTTTATTAAAATATCTCAGTTCGTTCATATGATATACATTTTTATTGAGAAAAACACAAAATGGCGGACAGATAAAAAATAAAACCAGAAAGAGAATTTGTTCATATTAACGGTTTTTTATTTTTTATTTTGATATAGTGAGTCCAGTATCTTGAGTTTGGCCAACACTTACTGAGATACTCTTTGTGTGTGTATTTTTTTCAAATTTTAGATGTTTATGTAATAATTTTTTTTTTTTTAATTATTTTCTAAATAAAAATAGTACTTTTTTAATTTATAATTTTGTTTAATATTGCAACAAGACAGGTATAATGACCTGATGGATTCATTAAAATTAAGAAGAAAGTAGTACAAAATATAATAATGCGAGAAATCCAAAATGGAGCTAAAAGAAACTCATTTAGTAAAGTTAACAGGTCATCATTCTCATGCTTCAAAATTGGGTCCGATGATGTGGATAAAGAGGATAGGAGTATAAATACTCCAGGGAAGACCAGTTGACATCAGTCTGCGAAAGAGTGGTAGAATGAATCCTGCGAGAGAATTCTAAGCGAGAAATTATTATGCGAGTTTGAAGCAAGAGTACTCTGCGAGGAAGTCAGTGAAGAAGCGAATTTCTAGTCGTACACGTTCGACGTGATTAAGGTGACCACACAAATAACTCCAGTATGGACAGTAAGTAAAAACAAGGAATGGTTCGGTGAGTTACTGTGATTCTGTAAGTGAAAGAGATAATGTACTAAATTTCATTCATAAATTGTTAGAGTAGCTTTATTTGTAAACAGCAAAGGTATTTGAGCGAAAGAACTTTATACTTGCCGTATCTATTGCACTATTGTCAATACACAACTAGTGCTTAAACGTGTTATGATTAGCACTCATGGTAATGTCTTTTGTCAATGGGACTGAATTCTGGTTTTCAATATTTAAATTCCTGTAAATAGATCCTGACCATTATTTTAAATTATGTTTTGATGTAATCATTGTTTATTATTATTATTATTATATTGTAGAGGTTGTGACTACTGTTATTATTATTTATTTATTATTTTCGTATATTAGTATTATTACTATTACCATTATTATTATGATTATTATTACATCACGATCTTTTAGTCGAAAAATATACCCGCCAGCCTCAAGGAGGCAAGGCAAAGAATTAAAACTATTACATAATTGTGCATACACAGCTTCTTCTGTGGCAACCGCAAATGGAACACGTCAGTCATCATCCACCAAGGTAGGAGGTTATACACTACCTCACCAATGCGTACGTGTCCAAAATCACTGCATTCTGCATTGGGAGGAATAGGCAAGGTTTAACTCCAACAGCCTTGAGTGATCCGAAAAGCGAGTGCGGGATCTCGCCAAGCGAGCCATTGACGATGGGCATTATTGCAACCTCTCGCTGGGTCCAGACGTCCCTGACCTGATCCGCCAAATCCTTGTACTTTGCCAGTTTCTTAGTATATTTCTTCCTGATGTTAGAGACCAGCGGTATCGTCACGTTGATGATGCAGGTGATGCTTTCCTGCTTTCTAATCACAATAGCATCTGGACGATTATGGATCACTGGCTTATCCGTGAGGACCGTGCGATCGTAATAAATCCTATTGCAGTCATTTTCCAACACGGATAGAGGAACATACTTATAGTAAGGAACGGACAAATCAAGAAGTTCCAGATCCAGGGCCAGCCTCTGATGGAGAATGCAAGCCACGTTGTTGTATCGGAAGGTGTATTCTTTTGAGGCCAAGATCTTGCAGCCGCTAATCAGGTACTCCACAGACTCGCCGGTACTCCCACACAAACGGCAGTCATCCACGAGCATGGTAGGGTCCTTAACAATGTGCTTCCGATAATTTAGTGTGGCGATTACCGAATCCTGGATTGCAAGCGCAAATTCCTCAGTCTCAGTAAACAATTTGGCGTCATTCAGTCACGCAAAAGATGCAGCAAAGTCAACTCCCCCATCCAGAACGGAGGCGGCAAATCTCCCATGAAGCTCACCCACGCGCCTTGCATCCATCTTCTGTTTCTCATCGAGAACTTCATTCAGATGGGCATAGTCATTGTCGTTCAGACGCAGCGTGGTCCCGATGGGTCCCGATGAAGCACGCTGGTTTTGCTTTGCCATTGAAAATACTTTGAAAATAAAAGCCCACAACAATGGTTGTGGGCTTTCTATTAGGGAAAGTCAACACAAGACAGGTGTATCACCTATATACATCGCACATCGCAGGGACTCCACAATCAAGGTATAAACCTTATACAAACTAAGCCTCCTTACAAACCAGGAATGCGGCACAGAGTCGAAGGCTTTTCTATAATCTGTGTAAGCAGTATACAAAACGTACCGACTCTTTTTAGCCGAGGCAGAGAGAACGTTGTCAACCACCAACTGCTCCTTACAACCTCTGCTTCCGACAACCCTTCTCCTCTTCCGCAATAATTTGATGCCGTTCTAGATGGCTTGAAATTTTGGCACACAAGATAGATGTAAAGATCCTATAAATTGTTGGGAGGCAAGTAGTAGGTCGGTATTTTGCAGGGTAACCGTAGCTGGAATAGTCTTAGGAATCAGGTAGGTCACTCCCTGGGTGAAAACTCCTGGCATAAGACTCGGAACCTGAACCAAAGGTTCTGCACTCCGTTGATCCCAGGTGCCTTCCAGTTATGTGTTTGAGCTACAGATCTGATCACATCATCCAAAGTCACAGTATGGTCAACCATCCATGGACGGCACCCAATTCATTCTCCTCTTCTCATCACTCATCCACTCTGCTCCATCACGATGTCGTAACGAATTCGACCAAATCGGAGTCCAGTAGTGTAAAACTTCAGCTCCGGAAGGAGCCAGTGTAACTCGTATTTGCTGCACAGCTGGCTTCTGTAGCCTCTTATAGAACTCACGCTGGTTAGTTCTAAATAGAGGTTCTGTTCAAGCCGCATACTACTTATTTTGTAACGGCGCATCCTACAGGACAGCACCTCTAGGCGCTGTTTCAATAAATACCTCACCTCAACAGCCGAGTCGTTTTCAGAGCTCCTATGGACCATGACAATATTCTCCGCAGTAGCCCGCACTTTCTGGCTGGGCTTCTGGGTTGTCATAAATGTGGTTAGACGACCAATTTCTCTTCTCAGCTCGTTGATCAGAGTCAAACAAAACTCACAAGCCGGCATCCCAGGTCTATCTTGCCTCACAGCTCCCCCAACACGCTGGTTATTAGCAACAGTCACCGTGAGAGCACCAACATAAACCAACTCATGAAGCCCCTGGATCGTTGTCACATGAGTAACCTCATTAGCCAAAAGCCGATTGACGTTATCAATTATTGTTTTCGTACTACTTCTTGCCCACAACTTAGGAATCCTAAGTCTTAATGTTGGATCCATTCCACCGTAGAGCAGCAAATTCTTCGTAAACAGGTCAGCCATAGGATTGGGAGGAACGGAATCCTCATCCACCGCGCTGCAACCAGAAGATGGGCTGAACAGCAAACCGAGCTCCCTCGAAACCTCCAATCTGATCGCTGTGACAACATCCGTAGGCACCCTATGTGATGTAAAAAGGACCTGCGTTGATCAAGGATGTTCTGAACCGTTTTACCCTGCAATTCAGGGAAGCGCTCAACCATGATACGGTGCAGTTCAACGCTGTAAGATTTCTTTTCCATTTCCATTTTAGTTATTTGAAAGTAGGAACGGTAAAGAAAGGTATTCATTTACGTTGTCCATTTAAACTGCTTCCTACCCTGGGATGTAGGCACGGGCAGCTAAAGTTCAGGTACAACGTCACCCACAACATTAGACGGTCCAGGTTGCTGCTCACCAAGCGACTGAGGAGAGAGGCAGCTATTTCTCTTCCCCAGAAGGAGTCGTCTTAGTGCACCAGCTGCAGACTCATCAGACTCAGGCACACCCGAGGCTTCGTTTCTAGTAATCGGAGCAAGTTATACAAGGTAAGCGAGCTGCTAACACACTTACCGGTTACCTGTTTTGGTCTGCGAGTGTTTTATTTCTCACCTACAAGGAATTTCTACTGAGCAACCCCCAATCCGCCACCTGGGGACGCGCCCAATGGAGGACAGGTAATCCTGCACGGGTTATTATTATTAATGTTTTCGCAGATGCTAGGCGACGCGTACTATCTGCGAACACTTCAATAATCTGCGACGGTTTTTCTGGGTGGTGGTGTGAAACTGTGTTGCTGAGTGTGTGGAATGCAACTGTATTCTGCCGAAGATTTGTTGCGTTGGTTGTGGGCTAACGAATTAA
This sequence comes from Zanna intricata, assembly GCA_010016005.3. Taxonomy (NCBI): domain Eukaryota; kingdom Metazoa; phylum Arthropoda; class Insecta; order Hemiptera; family Fulgoridae; genus Zanna; species Zanna intricata. Next base: position 3,867 of record JAAAKQ030159450.1, on the reverse strand, counting down.
AGTTTGTGGTCTGTTGTATGATTACGTTTTGGCTATAGCATAAACAATACCTTCGTTGCTACGGAACTATTTACGTTGGTAACCGCCGTTTCTGTTTATAATTTTATAGCTACGGTGGGTGGACATTGTTTATCTTGCTCCAATATAATTAATTTTGTATTTATTATAACCAGCTGTTTCAGGAGGGAATTTTTTTCCTTGGGAATTTCCCTCCCCCTTCTTGAACATTTGTTTTCATCTACAGTGATGTGTTTTTTATTGATAGTATTACTGGTACGAACTAGTCGTGGATATTGTTATCTTTATTGCTTCAATATCTTGTCCATACTTATTTTCTTTGTGGTAGCTACTCCTTCAGCTTTCCATGTCGAAAATAGTCAGTAATAGGTCGGTATTTTGCAGGGTCGACCGTAGCTGGAATAGTCTTAGGAATCAGATAGGTCACTGCCTGGGTGAAAAATCCTGGCATAAGACTCGGAACCTGTAATATCTCCGAGTAAAACTGAGCAAGTCATTCATGTACAGCTGAGAAGCGCTTGAACCAAAAGTTCTGCACTCCGTCGATCCCAGGTGCCTTTTAGTTGTGTGTTCAAGCTACATATCTAATCACATCATCCAAAGTCACAGTTATTACTATTACTATCGATTTTTTTTATTTTATTATGTTCTTAAAGTTATATATTGTAATTATATAAACTTCTTCAATCATCAATCTCTCAATATCCTGATCGAGACGCGAACTCGCGACAATATTATAATTTAATATTGTTATTATAATACAATATTTTTCATTATAAAACGTCATTGTTGGATTTAGGGACCATTTACTATCATTGTTGGAAAGTTAGGGGGGACGATACACTTTTGAAAACACGAATTATATAATTTTTCTATCTTTTTATTGTTGTAATTCGTAATTTGAATTAAAAAAAAAATTTTTAGTTCCTTATTTTTTAGGTCAATGGAAATCATCACGAAAATCTATTTTGTTGACAAAACATTTAAACCACGCTAGTGATGCCCCAATCTCTCAGATCAAGTAACAAGGACATATTTCCCTTCGAGCTTCACTTCTCATTTACATAATTTTTATCTGCATTATGAGCCTCAACCAAATAGGTTAGAATAGTGGTGAACTGAGTAGGGCTGAGTAGCCCTACTAATTGCAGAGCCTGAACAAAAACACGTTACTGTTTCATTCTTATTATCCGGCGAGTATTTCTTTATTTTGAGGTTACATTAGTGTATTTATTTATGGACGTAGTTCACTACGCGATGCACACTAAAATTAGTGTATCTCTGGACTTCGATGTGACAGAACGTGTTGAATGAGGTGTTCATCTATGTTGAATAGTATAATAGCGATAATTTAAAAAAAAAGGTCAAAATAATCATAATTAAATTTGTAAAAATTATCTGTTTAAGATAGGGCGAGGAGGTTTAAAGGGAGAAATGGAGAACGAGAGGGCTTCCATTGCCGGTACATTTAGATGTAAAAAATTAATTCGGATCAGTATCCTGACAAGCTTTTATGACAGCTTTAGCAGACAATGGTATTAGTACATATCTGAGGAGGTTGGAGAATTTTTGCTGGATAGGCAACTCTCAGTAGCAACGCAAGGAGGAAGCCTCAATTTCCAGGCTAGTTGTGGAGTCCCGCGGGGTTCTGTCCCGCAAGGTTGAATTGTGGATCATAGTATATGATCGTCCGCTTAGACTGGAATTACCAGAACGAGTCAAAACAATTGCTTACGCGGACGACGGAGCCGTATTAGTTAGTGGGAGAAATGAAACGGAGGTATAAGCACGGGCAAACGAAGCACTTCGATCTGTACATACTTGGATGGCGGAGCAAGGTTCTAAACCTGCCCCGGCCAAATGTGAATACATCACCCTCATAGGACGACGTGTAATAGCTCCAATTGATCTGAGAATAGGTAGTCAAAGATTAAAGAAGGTAAACACGGATAAATATCTGGGATATCTAAAATAGAGCGCTCAGCTTCTCCGAACATGTGATCATGTGTTGTAGCAAAGCAGAGAAGTCGCTGAAAGAACTATACCCTTTAATGTCTACCCGCTCTGTGTCAAGAGAGTCGAAGAGAAAATTGATAATGGCTGCGGTGACACCTACGATGCTGTATGAGACTCCAGTTTGGTGTTCTGTAATAAACAAAAAATGTAACTTAGACAGATTGAGCAAAGTATAACAAAGGTCTCTCCTAGGACTAGCTTCTGCGTATCGCACCGTATCCTATGATTCGGTATACGTAATAACAGGTACGCCACCATTCGATTTATTAGTAACGGAACGGAAAGGTAGGCATGGGGGAGTCGGCAGAACTGAGGCCAGCGCCACTACACGATTAAACTGGAAGGCGAAATGGACCAATACAGATAAGGCAATCTGGACCAGGAGACAGTGTGACAGAGTCTATCGTGAGATAAATCACCACATCCCACAAATGCTGAGTGACTTGGGGCTTTTGAGTCCTCATAGGACTGGAGGCGGAACTCAGCGGTGTTCATGTATTGTCATCTACTGGACACCGCTGAACATAACTTGTTTGACTGCCGTGAATAGGTGGATGAGAAGAAGGACAAGGTGGGAAGAAGGGCAAATTTAATCGGGCGAACTCCTGATGACATAATTCATCATATATTGAAGTCAAACGATAATTGATCTCAGTTCAGTAACTTTGCTACCGTAGTTCTACGTGTTAAGTCCGAAGGAGAGCAGAAGAAGAGGACATTAGTAGCCGAGTAAAAAAAAAACTTACCGAAGACCAGAGGATAGACCGAAATCCACAGGAAAAGTCCAATAAGGTGTGGTGAGGAACAAGACTGGAAGGGTGACGAGATGACGGATAGCTCTCTGCTGAGGAGTAATCATTCGTCCAAGCTAGCGGGGATGGGTGGCGATGATGAGGCACGGGGACTCCGGATCTTCTGAACCTAAATGCACCTCCCCGAGACTGAGTAATGCTTAACTGCGGGTCCGGTCTCGGAGAGTGGTGAGGGAGATTTAATCCATAGGGAGCAGGTCATTATACGCACTTAACTTAACTTCTTTGCGGAACCTGCTTAGCCTGCTAAGCAGGCTAGCCCGAGATATTACTAACTCGGAATTTGAGTCCGACATTCTACTATGAAAACCCCATGCGGAGTACCTAACTGGTATTCCTTCGCAACTTATCGATATAAAAAAAAAGAAGAAAACATGTAGAACCCTAAACCACACATGACGTATTCTAGTTTCTAAAGGTTTGCAGTTGTAATTCTGACACAGCTCTCGTCAATCTTTTTTTGAGTTTAAAATACTCCCTTCCCAACTCTGTGGCCAAGAGATTAATCGGGATCAGTTGAACTAATGACACGTTCAAAATGTAGGAATTAACTGTTTATATCTTATTTAATGTGTAAAAAAAAACGAGATCGATCGGTCCAAAGATTTAAGAATTTATAATTCCCCATATTTTTGGGATCCCGGGGGCATGTTTAAAATTTTAAGCTAAAAACAAACTGGGGTCAGGTTAGAACCTTCTTGCGAGTTTTACCTAATTCGGTTGGGCGGTCAGAAGAAATTCACTAACAGAAAGACCAACGTTCATTTTTATTAATATATCACTACTCTAAGAGAGAGAAGGTTTTTTAGTTTGTTCCCAATAACCACTGAAACTACTGAACAATCGTTGTTAACACATTTTGTGTTAAGTTTGATTTTTCGGTTTTATTATTTGTTTTTTTTTATGGTTATTGCCTGTCCTTGCTAAAAGCTTTTCGATAGGTATGTTATGAAATCTTACTTATTGTTATAAAATGCCACACACCCTGTTTTGCAACTATTCCAGCTAATTTTGACCTTTC
>JAAAKQ030159406.1:0-12764 GCA_010016005.3 Zanna intricata | reverse complement strand
TATGTTTATTGGAAACTTTTTTCTTATTTTTAGATATAGAATCTGTTTCCGAGAGATTGCCGTGCAGTTTTGATACAGTCTGTATATATATATATATATATACTTAATATTCACTTATATATAAAAAGGTTCAGCCATATAGCTGCTACGGTGGGACAAACATACATCCATACACCCTAAATGGGTGTATAAGGGGTTTATATCTCATTATTAATTTTAAGTAGCACTGACTGCTACAGCCTTTGGGAACTATGTAGTAGTTATAACATAATATTTATTTACTAGTAGACAAAACAAATGTCAAAAATTAAGAGTAGGAATTCAGGTATATACACTTTTTTTCTTTTGGGACCACTATTAAGTATTAGGTACTGCTTCAGAGGATGAGAGAAATGACAATCCTTTTTGCACAATCATTTTAAAAGGGAGAAAATTCAGAAATGTTTATACCTGTAAAAAATATGACTTTTTATTTAACATATTCTTTAATGACTTTTCAAAGCAAAGTTACAGAAAAAAATACTCTTTATGAACATCTCAAACTATTTGTTTTACATTAAGCTCCAAAATTTTTTATCATTTCAAAAGAATGAGTGACATAAATGTAGCTATAGATTCCATTAATTCTGTTAGTAAAAGAACCCTGGAAGCAGAAAACAATGTTCCAGTGATTTTAGTTGTTACTTGATCAGTAAATTCACAAACTTGGAAATGTATCATTTCTAGTAACAATTCAGCTGGGATATTCATACCTCTTTTTTATTTTAACATTCAATGAAGGAATGCTAAGACCAAGGCAATTCTTCCAGTTTTGTGGATGATAGTCAAGTAAGTGTATTAATACATCCACCGCTCAAACACAGGGGAATATAGCCTGTCTGTGACAATTCTGTAAATAATACTGGACAATACAGTATTGTATATTTTTAACATTTAATTAAAACTGCATTTCATTTTTTTTTTTGCTAATGCACCTTCATACTGCATTTTCTATTTTTTCAGCTACCAGTCAATGCCTTAAAAATATTATTTCTAATATTTTTTCACTTCAAATGTACTTAAATTTCTTTAAAAAGGGACATTTTATCGAATGAAAAATTGAAGGGGTTTATATCTCATTATTAATTTTAAGTGGCACTGACTGCTACAGCCTTTGGGAACTATGTAGTAGTAATAGCATCGTATTTATTTACTAGTAGACAAAACAAATGTCAAAAGATATTAAGAGTAGTAATTCAGGTATATACACTTTTTTTCTTTCACAAAAAAAAAGTACACACTTTTTTTTTCTTTAATATCTAACCACTGTTAGGTATTAGGTACTGCTTAGGAGGATGAGAGAAATGGCAAGTTTGTAACATGTAAAAATGCCATGCCTGACCAGGATTCGAATGTAGGACATCCAGATGAAAGGCTGAGACACTACCATTCATGCCAAAGAGACCGACAGGTATATACACCTAACACCTTGTAAAGTATTTAAATTTTTCAACATTCTGAAAAATAATGTTAGATAACTTGGGAAATCTGTCTGATACAGTCCTATTCAATCTCTGGCAAAGGAGAAGTCTAGGAAGATATTAAAAAAAAATAATTTTCAGATATAAAGATTTGAATTCTATTTTTTTAATTTTTTTGCAAATTTTCTCTCCTTTCACTATTTTGTGCATAATTTATCAGGTGATATATTCCCAGAATAAATGTTAGCTTAATTTAATTAGTGCTATGAACAATCTAACTCTTAAGTTTAGTTGCAAAGAACTTAAAGTTTTACACTCAAACATAACAATAATTATTAAGCAAATGAAAGAATACTCCTGACTTTAGATTATAATATTTTTTCAATAAGCATGAAAAAATACAATACATACCAAATCAAACTTTTTTCTTTCTATATTTGTTTATAAAGACTGTATTCAAATAACAATTACAGTTTACGTACTTGAGGAAAACATAAGAAACACAATTTTTGGAATTTTTTTTTGTAAATGCTATTTCTGACTTCTAACAATTTGACAAAGATTTTTGGTAGTATGTGATTTATGCTTGAGTAAGTTAAAATATAAACCAATATCTTAGTTTTTATCAATTTAAAGTTGCCTTATTACAGCAATGATAATCCTTTAAAAAATTAATATCCTATTATCGGTTGCAGTATCAAGATTTTTTTTCATGTCAAAGTTTTACAACAGAAATAAAAATATTATCGTTAATAATTTTGAATAGATGATAAAAAGAAAGATTGAAGTTAATTAAAGATCAAATTTACTTTAAAATTTTCTTGCAACAATATGTTCAACTGTATGTATATAAATGCGGAAAATAAGTACCACTAATGGTCGTTGAAAACAAGGACTTATTACTGCAGTTAAGAAAGAATCCAAAATCCAAATTTTTGGATTAAGAAAAAAAATCAAAAAGGGAGGTGTACAACTAGATGTTACATTAGTCCTAAATTCACAATTTTAATATCCTACAGCTAATTGTTTTTGAGTTATGCAAGGTACATACATACATACTAGGGCCGTCCTAAAATATTCAGCACCTATGGGCCACTAAAAATACAAAGATATGCATCCATATAATATTTTTTATCTCATTTAGAACAGATTATTTGGTTATTTTTGTTATGAAAAGATTTTAAATACAAATAACTAATAACTACATAACTAATAATAAAAAAAATATAACACTAGTACAAATTGCTGCCTCCAAAAACTTGTGCCATTTAGCCTTGTGGTTAGGGTTGTCGTGGTAAATATGTATGTAAAGGCGTCATGCAAAACTAGTCAAAATAGATTCAGGGATGATTAAAATGGATATTTCTGTTGAAACCTGAAAACCAAAATTTTCCACGATCACAATACTTCCTTACTTCATACAAGGAAGTAAAAAGCTTTGGGTTAAATAAATAGCATGAAATATTACTAACTAACCATATACAAATGAACTGTCCTCACTTTCCTTTATAATTTCTACTTTTGATTCTGCTTTTTGCTTCCTTTTATTATTAATTACCTGAAAATATAAATCACTAATTTAAAAAAAAAAAAAAATATATATATAGAAAAAATTATAAAATTTTTTAATTAGCTCTTACCAGAATTATTTTCAGTCACTGAATAAAAATTGTTTAATTAAAAATATTAAATATTAATTATAAATTATAATGACAAGTCGTGATTTATTTATATTATAATTACAACTGATTTTACAAAAGTAATGATAATATCAATTTTCTTTCATTTATCAGTTTTCATCAATAACCAACACTTTCCTATCACTAATCTTAGAAAGCTACAATAAATAGATATAAAAGGAATAAGACAAATAATTGTTCTAGTTAATTTCTAACACTAATCTTTTAAACTGGAAAAATGGATATGATTCTAAACTTTATTTTTCACACAATGTCCATAATAAATTTGGGATGACAGAAAATTTTCTTATATTTTTAATCCTAATTGTATTTAATTGAAGTTGTTCTTAACACACTGGCTATGGAACGGAATGCAAGGGTGGTGGGAGTTTGCATTTCCTCCCTATAATTTGCAGAGCCTGGGCTGATGCCCCTTGCTGCTGTTTCTTTCTTGTATCGGATGGGTTATTGGTTTTAACTGGTGGATTTTGATATTGGCTAGGATACTTTTTTTTTAATGCATGTCATTTTTACGTGTTACAGGCATTTTCCAGTAATTGAATTTCCCACTAGCCATGTCTTCAAAGCTTCCAACTTTTTGAGCACTATATTGTCATTCATTGATAGAACTATTTGTGTTATGTAATAATTAAAAAAAGGAAAATAAAAAGAATAGCAACAAAACTGAAACATAAAAACTACTATAGTACACATTTCTAATTTTAAATATTTATACTTTTCTTAAAATTTCATGCAATTTATGATTTAAAAAAAATATAATCTACTATGAAAGTGATACTAAACTGTTGCTGCTTTACAGTTTTCTAATCATACGTTATAATTAATTAAAAACATATTAAAATGCTAATAACAAAAAAATCATTATAAAAAATACTTGACAAAAAAAAAAATTTAAGTTAAAAAGAAAACATTTAACTCACAAGAAGTAATAAAAGTTAGATCAACAGAACAGTCTCTTAGTTAGGTAGTGGTGTATATTAAAGAAGCTTACATGTTCCAGTTAACAAACTGAAAAATAGATATAAAAGGAATAAAACAAGTAATTGTTCTAGTTAATTTCTAAAAAAATAAAAAAGTAATTAAGGAATAATCTGAAAATTATTTCAATTACTAAAATATAGAAAACACAATGTATCAGTTTCTAGATTTTAGTAATTTGTTATTCGTGAGGATTATTGTTTAAAAATACATGGCACCATAGATATTAAAAAAATTATTACTTATAATTAATAAAATCTCTATACTGCTGACATTAAAATGAACATGTTTTCATTCTAATTGAACTAATGTCTATTTTCTAGTGTTACAAATATGAAAATATCATCTCACTATAATGTAAGCACAAAAATTACATTATAAGGCATAATGCCGCCTTTATGATCGCTTGACCAGCTGACTTTCACCATCAGCTGATTATTCTTTTCTCATCACTGTAGCAAGCAATTATTTTCATTCTTTATTACTAACTCATAATGTGATCATCTTTCATATCTTAATATAATCATATCAATAAATAATTTAATGCATGAACTCTATCATCATGCAATATTATGTATTACAATTAAAATCAATAAAATTTGTACAGCTTTTTTTATAAATTAACAAATTCTTTTATTCATTCAAACACAATCCTAGAAATTAACGATTGGTTTACTAGTTTATTTCTAGGAAGCTTGTTAAACATCTGTCATCATTCTCAATCCATCTATAACTATACCTATAACCTATTGAGATCACTGTTTCTTATATGAGGTCGCATAAATCTGTAATAATTGCTAAATTGTTGTCTGTTTAGTTTAGGTTGAAGCCAAACCTTCATATCTAAAATGAATTACTAAAACTGTATTTTCTACAAACAGGTGGCTATAATTTTTGTTAGCCAATATCCAGATATTTATAAGATCCAGTATTCTAAAATTACCTAGTAACTTTATTTATACAGTAGTTAAATACAATCTCTTTACATTGTGATTTCCTAACTCATCAAGGATATTAAAAAAAAAATAAAAATATAAAACACCAATTGAAGAAAAACACAATGAAATATAACAAATATAGTAAAAACAGTAGTAGTAGTAGTAGGCAGTAATTTATTACCTCTTGAATGAAATTATGTATCAATTTAACTTTCTTATTGAATGAAATACCAATTGGTGATATATTAAAAAATATTTGAGGGAAAAGCCACGGTTTAATAGCTCGATATAAAACAGCAAATGTAACACTGTAAACAGAATAAATAATACAGTTTTCAATAACAAAACAAGTTAAAGTAAAGAAATTTTATAAACTGATTACACAATACTAAAGAACCAAACCTATTTTATTTTATAAGTATCTAAGTATAAAAATATAGAGTCGCTGAATATGGAGTTACTTTATTTAGATTCACTAGATTCACCTCAATCATTATGATATATTGATTCCAAACTGCATGAAATGAGTTACTAAATAAGTAGTTAAAATAAATTAAAAAAATTTTTGAAGCAGAGATGCATACCTTAAGAAAAGAGAATAAAAGAAAGTTGAATTATTTGAGTCGTCCATTACCATGGGCGACTCAGGAAAAGTGTGAGAGGGTGGAGATAATGCAAAATTACTAAAATGAGTTGGAGAAAAAATTTAAAGTTATAAATTGAAAGAGAAGCTGGATAAAAAATGAAATTGCATTATGTAGATGAACTGGAAAGAATGATTAAAGGTGTAAAAGATAAGAGAAAAATTAAAACCACATGACATGATAATATATAATTTAATAACTTGCTCACTTTCTTAAAATAAAAGTTTAAGCATGCATTTTTTTCTGGATTTACTGTAATACAAATAAGAAACATAGATTGTGCTATATGTGTAATAGCTCATAATCTGCCCGGGAATTAATAATAACCAAAGTTATTTGTCTTATTATAACTGGATAGTGCTGAAGGGGAAACTGAAAATTAACCCCTCAAGGATCAGAATTCTTAAGCACCTAACGAACTATTCATTAAGGGGAACAATATGAATATACATATGTATAAATACTGTTTATCAAAATGAACAATAATACTATGTATTAAAAGTACTAACTAAATTCTATGTAATAAAACAGTAAAATAAGATGCAAGAACTTTTCTCATAAAAACTTTTCTCTTTCAGAAGTTCCTTTGTTAACAGAAAATTATAAAATATCCTTATAATAAAATATTAATTAAAAAAATTGTTAAAAAATCAGCCTAGTAGGTACTGTTATCTTGAATGAAGTTTCCTATAATTACCATGACAAAATTGCCTTTCATTGAGAAGGTTCTGCGTTCAGATCCCAGACAGCTTGATATTATTTAAAGCTATATAATTATTTTTCATTAAAGAAAAATCAGTTGCTGGTAGTTTATTGTAATTAAGTATAAGCAGATAGTTAAAATAGGGTAAATAAATAATTTGTTAAAAATTTGATCATTTCCTACTATTATTTATACAGAGTATATAATCGCACATACACTGCTCGACCAGGATATTGAAAGACTAACAAATACAAACGTTTATATAAATATGATTTATTATTCTAAAAACACAAGGAATAAATAATAATAATAAAGACGATATTATTGAATAAATTACATATAAAACAGTATTTCAAAACAGGAGAAGATTTGTTTTAAGGGAGTTAATTCATAAAAGACAAGTCTTTAGTCCAGACAGTTAAATGATAAATCATAAGACATTATAATGATTGTTAATATTGCATTAACAGTGACATAAGAGCAGACTAAGATAAGATAAGATTAATCTAGATAACGTTCATACAACTCCATTCACTGCAAATACCATTTCTGCTTACAATGAAGATACCCTACAATTTATGAATTAATTTAATACTGTCAATTTGCATTATTGTCTACCAATAACTCAGTGAACAACTTTCTAGTTTCATTCACTGTCTATACTGAAATGCTTGTGACATATACTTTACTCGTTGCCACAACATGCTGACTGATAACACTTTCTCAGAATCGTGTTGAAGACGACCTGTAGCATTCGCTCATCTCGCTTAATACTCTCAGCAGTATTTATACACCATGACCTCCTTATTCCTTAACTGTTGAAGCATGAGAATTTTCCATGCCCTCACACATTCCCAGTAATTCCTATACCCTGGTCCAACAACCGTTCTTGTTAACAACAAGAATGGAGGTGTGCCTATTGTCAGGACTACAAAGAATGATTGTTAAACGGTTCTGTTAGCCTAAGAAAAGGATACCTTTTACTACCTTTTTACTACTAAGCAAAATTCCAAACATATTTTTTATCCAATCCTATTTCTTCTAATTTGATTATTATTCATCAAAATTCTACATCTACCATAAAAAAATATTTATTGGAATATTTTATTTATACTAGTATATGAAATTTAAAAAAATATATTTGATGAAAATATTAATATTTACATTACAAAAAATGTAGATGTACATAATACAAGACAAAAAAATGTTGTTCTTTGTTTATGTAAGATCTTAAAGAAAAAACTGTTCATATTTTATAAATATACTATACATTTTTTGGAAGAAAAGTGATGTAGAGGAACATGTTTCACTTATCTACATTCATCATTTATTAATTTGCAGTTCTGTTACATAGCGGAAATGAATTTGTATATTCCTTGAATGTTTTTTTAATTGCCTTATTATCGAGTATATTTTAGTACAAAACTACTGGTAAAATAATCTTCCCAGGAATATTATGATTTCTCTGTTCCTACTACTTGGAAAAAAATCCACTGAATTAAAATATAGACGATCTATTTTATTAAAAATCTGTAGATTAATAGATCAAATTTTTTCTTTATTTAAATATCAGTTAAACTTTTTACAGAAATATAAAATATAAATCTGTAAAACTAATACAAAACTTCTCTATAATCAGATATAATAATGAAACACACGTATATAAAACTAATGTATTAGCACATATTGTATATTTAAAATCAAACATCCATTTACCAAAATGTTACCATGTTGATATAACAGGGTACAATAAATTTAAAAAAAACTGACATACTCATGAACAGATCGAGCAAATTCATTTTCTTTTTGTAACTGAGCATTTATCTGAATTCCCATAGAAGTTTCTGTAACAGGTAAAATAATGAAATATAAGTGGCAATAATAAATTAATGCGTTTAAAATAAACATCTTTGATAGAATACCACTTTTTTCATAAGCTAAATTTATAGAATTCCAGAATTTAATTTGGAAAACCCATTAGCTCTTTCACATGTTAAAACACATGAAAATACTATATAGTATTTTCTACTCTAATTCTCCTTGAACCGATATCAGAATTTTATGCAATCGTTAGGAACATTACACTCTTGAAAGTACCTCAAAGTATACTAAGCTCTAATTGTTATTCCTGGGTCCATTAATAGAAAATGAGGTGGTAACTATGATACCAACTACTGGAGCCATTAATTTATTTCGCTGGTGCTAACTCTAATTTGATAATGCATAAATAATTCAAGTTTTATCACCAAGTTAAATTTATGAACAAAGTTTTAACCTCTTAACCTTAATATTTCCTGTAATAATCTAAAAATGCATGCCATACTTTGATTATTGTGAATATAAGACAAAATTGATTTATGAATAAAGACACTAGCTATGAAGTGTCATTTTTCTTGAACTTTGCATTCACTTGTTTAACTAACAAGTTCTGATACATCACAACTTTCCTTTCTTCATCATAAATATCTACATCACCTTGATTAATGTAACAACTGCCTTATTATTCTTCACTTAACTGTTTAACCAAAAATTTGCATAACTAAGATTGAAATTTAGCAGTGTAAATTTATAACAATGCATACTGGAATGTAATGGGAGAACAAAATATCTCACAAGGCAAAAAGTGTTGCTACCTTGTAATTTCATCCTTCTTCTATTAATAGTTAAAACTCATTGACCTATGCCCTCTGATTTCCTGTCAATTGCCATTGTAATGAAGTTAATGCTTAACTTCATTAACCTCTCTAAAAAGGTTTCATAGTGGATGTGCTATCCACTATGTCAATGAGTCTAAAATGACATACAATAATTATATCTTTTAACAGAGGAAAAAGTGGACAACAGTGACATTCATCATCATCATCTGAAACAACTTATAGTATTGAAACTGTTGATCTCAGTGAATAGAAGACTGTGAATAGATGTGCAATAAAATCTTATGTATCAAATATTGATTAGGTTTTTTTTTTTTTTTTTTTACCTCCGGAACCACCGTTAGGGTTATATCATCAGAGGATGAGATGAATGAATTGTAGCGTGTGTGAAAAAATGCCATACCTGACCGGGATTTGAACCCAGGACCCCCGGATGAAAAGCCGAGACACTACCCCTCGCGCTACGGAGGCCGGCATATTGAGGAAGTACCTCACAGTAGTCGATCAGTTTCCATGCTCAATGAGAAGCATCAAAAGGAGTTGTTTTACAAAAAAAAATCTATGCTAAAACCCCTTAGTATGTGTCATTTTTGAAAATCCATGGAACCAATAATTCTAAAACGCAATAATATTTAGCCACAGACATTGCATGCAACTGCCGGGGTTCTTGTGAAGTTGAAATTTTTCATATATTACACACTTACCAGATTTGGCGCAGTGTGATTTTAATTTCTTTCTACAGATTAAGAAGGGTATTAAGGGTATTCATTTCACTAAGGATGATGAACTGAAGAAGGCAATGTGGATAGCCACCTGAAGGAAGACCACCAGGATTTTTCATTAACAGTATGAAATAGTGGTTCAACATTGGAAGAAATATGTAAAAATGTTCAAAATTGGGAGAGAGAGTTATGAATACATGAGAAAATAAGTATAAGTTTTTGTAGGAAATTAAATATATTTTTATACCATATTTGTTTTATTTGAGTATCTCTTTTCATTTGTGAGTTATAAGTAACTGTACATTACATTTTGGCCATATATCATATTTTCTAATTCATCTTGTCTGTGATATGAAGGTAGTAATCAATTTAATTTTACTGTCTGAAATAAGATTTTTTGAACTGTTACATTTCAAGGAAATGATTTAATTCAAGAATGTGATATTCTTCATCCTAAATCCAATGAAATGATGAAAAAGATTATCATATATGATTGTATATTTTTAAAAACAATTTTCAAACATTCCCAATGGTAATTAATAAATGTAATGAACTAATAAAATATAATTAATAGTTGTAATAAAAGGGTAATTTGGTAAGAAAATATTTAACTTTTTTCCTTGATGGTTGACGTAAAGTAACCCCTTGCTTACCTTCATCCATTTAGATGATGGCCAATAAAGCTACTAATGAATCAATAAAATGTGTCCTTATCAAGTATCAGTTAAGGTATTTTGGCTCTACAATTCAAAATGATTTTGAATTATTATAAAAGAGTTATTATGAACGATTTAATAGTTAGAAAATATAATCCATCATGACTTAAATTTAAACAGTGTACCTTGTCTGGAAGGATTCATTGCTTACCTTACCAGTCAATTTAGATTTTGCTTGCATATCTTGTACTTTCTTTAGATAAAATATGAAACTGATATTTAATACATTAAAAGACACACACCAACTACAATTAAATTAATCATATGAAAATACAAGAAAAATACATAAAATTTTACTCAAGATCAATCACCCAATTTTTTAATTCCTAAGCAGTTTTTTACTTTCATAAATAGTTACCAGTTTTAAAAATAATCTGATTGATTTGGGGAAAACTATTTTGTTGATTTAATTGATAAGATTAATGATTAATGTGTATGTTATATATGTATTTTTGGTTTTTATTAGATAATTTTAAAGTTTTTATATTTTAACTAGAAACAATGACTTTTATCTAATTTAGATTGTTGATATGGAAGGTGGGCAGTTGTCCCTCTCACTAAAAGTAAGCTCTCACAGGTTAGTTTCAGTATTGTTCTTTGGTGGTTGGGTTTCAATTAACTACATTTCTCAGGAGTGGTCGACCTGAGATTATACAAGACTACACTTCATTTACATTCATACACATCATTCTCATTCATCCTCTGAAGTAATACCTTACGGTAGTTCTGGAGGCTAACAGATAAAGAAAGAAAGGTTAGTTTCAGTCAGTTTAATTAAAAGAAAAATTTATGCCACCTCTGTGGTGCGAATGGTAGCGTCTTAGCTTTTCATCCGGAGGTCCCAGTATCGAATCCCAGTCAGGCATGGCATTTTTACACATGCTACAACAAATCATTCACTTTCATCCTCTGATGTAATACTTAACCTGTGGTTCTGGAGGTTAAAAAAAAAATTTAATTTAAAAAAATAATGAATTGAGAGAAAACAGACATCTAGAACATTCTGAAGAAACTACATAAATACTAATATGTATCAATCAGTAACAAGGAGAAAGAAAAATTACAGCATTACGTGAACAAAAAATTATCTAAGAGAAAAATTAAATGAATAAATATTTTAAAACAAATAAAAATTAAAATAACCAACCAATTATAATATCCAGTGTGCATAGCTCAATGTAATCTGTTACATTAAAACCAGGTTTACCAACTTCATTTTTTAATTTATTAGAAAGTATGTCTAAATTTGATGAAAACATATCAACAAACTTTTCTAATATTTTGAAATGAAATGCAGGAGTTATTATTTTCCTTTGTTTACGCCATTCATCACCTAAAAAAAAAAAAAAAAATAATTACAAATAACAGCACTGTTATTACAGGAAGCATATTATATTATTGTGCACTCTAAAATCCCTTCATTTTGAGTTGTTCCTTTATTACAATTAGTTTCTGAAAACTTATGTAATGAGCATTTTGTAAAAGAATATATATAGAATAAACAACTTTTCAGAAATATTTATAAGAAAAAGTAAATTATTTTTAAATTATTAATTCTCTACTTTTTAAGTATACATCTAAAAAATTTGTAAAACATTTAATGACATAATTATATTTCCAGTTTAGTACTCTACTGTAGGTGATGTAACAAGAATTAGGAAAGAACTGTTACGATTTTTTGTTCCCACAGTCAACTATGAAATAATACCAATCTAGAGATCTAGACTTCCCAATCAGTATATCCTTTCTCAATATATACCCTTTTTCTTACACTTGTTCACTTCTTTCCCACTGCTGATCTATGGGTGCAGAATTTACTATTATTTGATCTCTCTTGTTGATGACACTAAGGATCTTGATAATAGAATCGGTGTATCCTTTCCTTGGTGTTATCTGGTACAAAGACAAAGGGCTACTTGTGCATCAACTCAGGGACTCTTATTCTCTATTCAGTGACTGAAAGAAAATTTATTAATGCACAGCATTTATTGGAAAAAGCAGAAACTCCTAACCCCCCCAAAAAATTATGGTTTTAATTAATACTTCATATTATTAATAATAACCTGGCTTTTTTTAGAGTTTAATTGAGATGTAATAATACTGAATTTAATTTTAAAAATGTATATAAGCATCTTTTTCATTTATATTTTAATTAAAGCAATTATTTCAGAGACCAACACACACACACACACACACACACACACACACACACACACACACACACACACACACACACACACACACACACA
>JAAAKQ030159395.1:0-12764 GCA_010016005.3 Zanna intricata | reverse complement strand
CTTTTTTGCATTGATTAGTATACTGATCAATGCATCCCCGCATTTGTTGCTACCTCCCACAGCCGTATATCTCTCCCGTATAAAAATTCTAGTGGTGTTTTACTTGGTAATGTCTGGCCATAAAATGACAATTTTAATAAGAAAACTTGAAAAAATTAATGACAAATGACTAACAGAAGACCTAATTAGTGATGAGTAAAATTGGTCTTGGTCTTGCAGTCTTGGTCTTAGTCTTGCGAAAAAGCAAGACTAAGCTATACATATATAAGCTAAGACATATTTACACTAGCAAGACCAAGACCAAATGTGCAAGACTAAACGAAAATATATAAATTCTGTTGAAATTGCAAGTTAAAATATTTGTCGTTACTTGAACATATGCTTTTTTTCTGAGAACAAAATATTTTTGTATTTGAAATTTCCAATTTGCCTCACTAGATTTTAGTTGCTTCATCTAGATTTGCAACTAGATTTTAAATATAAAAAACAGTAAATTTTACCACTGTTTGAAAAATACCTAACAAGGTGGAACTCTACCTATGACATGATTGGCGTTGCCTTAAATTGAAGCAAGGTATTGTTACGTTGTGCAGTAGTGTTTCTGAATTAAATGAATTCAAAATTTTAGAAGAAAAATGGGAAATTTTGTAAAAAATTCATAAATTTTTAATTAATTTTAAAAATTTAACGACAAAACTTGGTGGTGTTAAATATGTCACGCTTCCTTTTGTTATAGTCTCATTTAACCTTTTGTTGGATAGGATAGAAACTTTGACGAAACAACTGGATTCAAAAATTGAACGTACTGAAGTGGATAAACAGCTCATTTTGGGTTTTCAAGCTGCTAGAGACAAAATGTTGTAGCATTATACAAAAACAAATTGGATTTATTCTACAACGCTAATTTTCGATCCCAAACATAAATTTGAAACATTCGATTCAAACCGAACATTTGATTTGAAACATATTCGACCTTGGGGTTTGGAGATTAAGAGCGAAAGTCAAAAACGGTTTGAAAAGTTGTATGAAGAAATTCGACTCCGAGAACCAGTAGAAGAATCACCAATGGATACAAATGAAGAGTGTTAGGATGATGATGATGCTATAGATTTTAATAGGTTATATTTAGCTCCATCTTCACATTTCTCGAA
Organism: Zanna intricata; assembly: GCA_010016005.3. Classification (NCBI taxonomy): domain Eukaryota; kingdom Metazoa; phylum Arthropoda; class Insecta; order Hemiptera; family Fulgoridae; genus Zanna; species Zanna intricata. The sequence goes on along the minus strand of JAAAKQ030159395.1, from coordinate 11,613 downwards.
AAAAGAATCAGAACAATATTTAAAACAATCTATAGCTATGAGCAACAAAGATATATTAAATTGGTGGAAATGTAATGAGCAGCAATTTCCTATTTTGGTGAAAATAGCTCGAGATTTTTTGTCAATTTCGGCCACATCTGTTCCAGCTGAAAGGCTGTTTTCAATAGCATCACTTGTCATACGAAAACATCGCAATCGATTGAATAACGAGTCGGATCGATGGTTACTATGCAATTTATTCATGGGCATCAGTTAAAAAATAATAAATATGTTAACATAAGTAATGTATATTATAAAAATATATGAAAAATGAATGGATGGTGATTGATTTTTAATATTTTTTGGATCGCAATAAAATAAAGTGTTTTATTAGTTGAATATTGATTGTATAATTTATAATTTATGCTTTTATAGAATGTTCATAATGTTAGCATTTACGAAAATTATTAAAACAAAAAAATTCCAAAATAATAAGTCAAATGAGTAAAACCAAGGCTGAACATGCAAGACTAAGACGAAGACTAGAAGTATTTAAACAAGACCAAGACTAATACCAAGATTGTCCTAGTCTTGTTCTTGCTTGCTCATAACTAGACCTAATCTTAATTAATTTACAAAAGACCCAATATTAATTAATTTTATTCCAACACTTTTTTGTTTAAGTTCTACCTTTATTTTTCCTTCAAACAAAAATTAACAAATACTATTTGCTATAAAATTTAACCCATTCACATAGCATTCACATAACCTATTCACAAACTTCTACTTTTAGCAATTCTATTTTTAGCCTCTTCATTTTGAAATTAATCAATTCACCTAATTTTCAAAATTCACTGATTTTTGTTAACCTAGCTCACTGAAAACCATTTTTAGCTACCATTATTTAGCTATTATTTTTAAAAACGGCTCTTCACATACGATTTTTTTTCTTTTTACTTTTCCGATTTAACCGAATTACTATTTTTACTATTTTTTTTTTATAGAAAAATTTTTAACTCTATATCTGATTCTTTTTATATTCTATAAATAAATCTGATTCCTTTTCTGAGTGAAAGCTCTGTTCGCTTGGGCTAGTGTACTTATGTTATTTTTTCTTCTTCACTATTCTTCCATTCTTTGTAATTTTTTAGTCAAATTAATAACAATTTCCTTTCTTCTTTTCTTTTGTAAATTCTTCCCTACTTGTAATTACTTTTTATTATTATTATTATTTCTTGTAACTTATTTCTGACATCCATCAGTTAAAAGTAAACTATTATCAACGAAATATAATTGTTCTCTCCGTAGATTATTAATACACAAATATTTTATTCCCATTAAATACTTCTACAATAAAAAAAAGACTGTTTCACATTTTGTCTAGGTAGGTCAAGAAAAAATGTGGTAAAACCATCATCACAGCAACGTCAAAAAACTTCAAAATTAAGATTAAAAGTTGGCAGAAGTTCAAGTTAATAAATAAGGGTAATAAATATATAAAATGATAGCAATGCAATCACATGAAGGTACTACATATATAGAATCATACAAAACCATTTAGAAAACGTTAATGGAAATATTTGAGAAGATATCATTCGTACACACTGTACGAAAATGCATAAAATTCAGGCTTCTTTGAATAATGTTATTTAAAGCCCTTCTGACAAATAAATAATACTGCTAGATAATAATAATATTTTGTTTTAAATCTATATAAACCGAAACATAATTTTTGGTGTAGAAGATTATATATCTTAAACCAAATTACGATACCAGAAAATAATTTTTTTCTTGCTTTATAAGAGAAGAAAATTATTTTTTAGATATAAAAAATAATTTACTATTTCTTTTCTTTTTTATATGGTAATAGCAGGAAATTTATAAACATAAATACGTGGATAAGTTAGAATTTTTAATTTATTAAATATTGGTCAACATGATTCATATCTGTGGGCGCCAAACGTGATGTTAGAGCCCATTATTTGCCTTAAACTCGTTTTGACTCTTAATAGATTACTGAGCTCCCTTATTTTTTCTTCAATTCGGTTTTCAAAAAGTATAATAATTAACAGGTTGTAGTTAAGGAAATAATTATCAATTCTTTAGTGTTACGGTGCTCCTTAAATAAAGCTTTCTGAATTGCTGCTGTGCACAAACAAAAAATTATATGTATATAATACGAGCAGCAGGAAAATTCTACAAAGTTGGGCAAATACGTGATAATGGATACAGCGTGCACGCGCACATACACACAAACGGATTGAAGTTGTTTTAGTTTTACTGTAAACTTCATGGAATATAAGATAGACAAGAACAGTGACAAACACTAAAGTGGGGTCTGTAAATCAATAAAGGATAGGTCAAGTTAATGAAATGTTAAATTACGGTAATTTTCAGGAAGATCTACACATACGTACATCTTTTTCTATTTATTATATTCTTAGTATTTCTCACTTCATTTTTATGACATTTGTTTTCCCAAATTATTTGACAAATAAACTTTACTTTACAATCTTCACAAATTACGAAAACCTAGGCAAAAATAAAATAGACAATATTAAAAGTCTTTATCAGTAAGTCATCTTTCATCTTCCTTAAGAAGAGAGGGATAATGACAAATTATGATGTTAAACTATTCTTAATAAAAGCAAAGAAATTTAGAAACATTTTTTTCTCTTTTTGTGAAATGATGTAAGCTTTTTTTTTATGCTGAATTATTTTATTATTTTTACAAAAGGATTACTTCGGTAAAAACGCATAAAAATTCCAACATTCCTTTTTCTCATTAAAAATTGTAATCTAGTAAACTAGTTTTAAAATCAATTTAAATCTGTGTAAAAAATAGTTAACAATTTTAGTGAATAAATGATGAAATCTTTGTCAAAATTCAATACATAAAAACTTGCACGTAGGGTCAACTAGCCTCCAAGCTTCCAAGCTTTTCCAAGTTTTGATTTATTTGCTGACCTCCGTGATGCAAGTGTCTCAGCTTTTCATCCGGAGATTCCCAGTTCGAATCTCGGTCAGGCATGGCATTTTTACACGCTACACATCATTCATCCTCATCCTCTTATGTTATACTTAAACGGTCGTTCGGAGGTAAATAAAGAAAGTTTTGATTTATTATTAGATTTTTGTGCCTTATTAAAATGAAATATTACTAAATACCATGTTACTAGCAAGTATGAAACTAGGTAAGCGTTTAAAGAGAACACATTTAAAAAAAAATAATAATGGGATAACTCCCACTATTATTTTTTTTTTAAATCCTGACAAATATATTTTCAATTTTATAAAGTTGTGTAATGACTTTTTTTTTAATAATATCCTGACAGTTATATTTTATGAGCGCGATGTGATGGTAAAAAATAATATGATTGGATGGCATTTAATTTATCACTTTAAGTATAACAATTTCCGAGCAACATAAACTGCTACTACTTTATTTAGAAATATTAAAAAGATTATTTTATTTTAAATTTTGTACAAAAAGTGTACTTGGCCAAATAGCTATAAAGAAATTTTTTGCTGAGTGTAGAAAGAATATAATTATTTTCTCATTAGAAAGGTATGCATTAATTTACTGCTAATCACTAGCTTTCCCAGTGTTTTATTATGGTTGAAACGCACGTAAAAAACCTGAATAATAATAGGCAATATTCAAAGTATCCGGCAATATCCTGTGCTTGTTCAATATAATGTCAGTCTCTGCGAAGAAAAAAATTGAAGTATCACTTGTGGATCTGAATATCACCCCTGCCGTTCTATACATCGATTTGGAACGGCGTATTAATGAAGAAGGCTCTATGAAGAAAGTGATGGGAAATCACTTCACTCATTATTTTCTTAGTAAGCATGCATTGAACAGGATGCCTATTACTTTTGAGGCTACTTTATGTGTCTCAGTGTATCTAAGAGACTTTCAAAATTATTTCTTCAGAGGTCGGATCCTAAAACAAATACTTTATGACGTCTCTCATGAATGGCTGTAAACATTTGATGTGTCTGAAAATATATTATTCTCTTGGAAAAAAAAAAGGTTTTATTTTTAATATCAACTCAAGTAATATTAAATTTCTTGAGAACATTGACATTTTTTCAAAAGAACAAGGATGTCAAGTAATAAAAAAATTATTAAAATTGTTATAAATTACACAATTATCCACATCAGTTTTTACCACCACATTCGTTAAAATCATTTTTCATTCATGTTACATGGTTTAATCCAACATGAATTCGTTATCAGAAATCGTCAATTTCTTTATCAACTGATGATAAAAATGATATATTTACTACAAACTATAGTATACTTACCCATATGCAAATATTAATATAAAATTATAAAATGTTACAAAATCATACAAAAAAAATAGTAAACATGACAAAATTAACAAGAATTCATGAAAATTACAAATACACATATGACAAACAAACAAATAACCAGTATAATAATTGTAATAATATAATCAGAAAAATACACATTTTACTGGAATAATTGCATGAAATATTTCATTGGGATGACCGGATGATTAACTACTTTCAGGTACAATCAAATAAGCATTATACACAGAACCAAAATTAATATTTGGGTTAAAAATTATTGAAAACGTAGTTGAATAACACAACACTAGTTAAAAAAAGTCCACTATTAGACTGAATTCTAAAGAAAATTCGGAACCGCTTTCAAAACGAGCACTGTTAACGTCATATTCCAAACCACTGATTAAGGAACTCTATAACTTTCCATTAGCTCAATAAAAAATATTTTAGAAATTACTTTTTTATTCGTGTTTCGATATGTTAAGTAAAAAATGAAATAATTTTCAATGAAGTTTTCATTCAGCGAGAATCGTTGACGAATAATTAAATAAAAATAGAACTTTAAAATTTTTTTAATTTTTAATTTTCCAATGTACTGGTATTATAATGTTACTATTTTCTTAAACTGTATATATAGAAAAAAAATATATGGAAGAAAAAGGTAAAAAATTACATCATTTTAATAGTTATCTAAAAAAAAAATATTAAGTTAACCAGACAAGTCGATATTAATATTTGAAGACAAATAAATACATACGTACGTATGTAATGAGAAAATAAAAACACTAACTACGAACAACTAGGATAGTTATTTCTTGTCATTTAATAAAAAAACAATCAAGTCAAATCAACGTATTGTGGAATAGTAAAGTTTACGTAAAAAGGGCTGTTGTTCAAGCTATTTTCTTTTCTGAAAGCGATTATGATGCTGTTATAAAAATCAAAGATTGTAGGCTAGATATAATGCATTACGATGTTTTGTAATAACATAAGGTACTACACGCAACAAACTAGTGTGCACGTAGTGTGTATACTACATCGGGGACGGACTGGAGACAATAATTAACATTTGAAGAACAGTATTTATACTATGTTATGATCGTAAGCTAGCAACAATACAGGGGCATATTTCTTTTCAATTACCGACGTTGAAATTGCTTTGTTCCCACACAATGTGCCATAAAAGAAGCAACCTTGTTATTACGGATGCGTTGCGTTCACTTTACTGCCCATTTTCTTGGATTATCATTTTCTTGGAATGTATCGCGGAATAATTAAACATCTCTCTCTTACTTACTTCTTTGCTCATCCCCTCTTTTTTTTTTTTTTTACTCGTCGTTCGCTCGCTCTGTTACGTTCTCTGTTTTCATCCCTTTACCGCTCTCACACGGTTTTTATTTCAGTATTAGTAAGCGACCGACTAGAAAGACTTAACAAAAAATTACCAGCACGGGTGATAAAAGTATCCATAAACCGAGGCTTTTAATCTGTCGAGTTGTGGAAGGAGAACCAAATGCCGTTTGCAGACCGTTCAGTCGTGTAAAGTGTCGGACGAGTGAAATGAAATTTTTAAATGGCCGTGCAAACTTAAAATGTTGCGTGATAAATTATTCGCTTTAATAATAGCGCTTACATAAATGTACAAATGTAGCGTATGTATGTATTTATGGATGTGTGCACGCGTACTCAAAACATACTTACAAAATTACAACTAATTCTACTATTTGAATTATCTATAATCATTTCAACAAGGAAAAAAAATGGATTATTACTGAACAACAATACAATATTTTTCGTTTTCATTTTTTAAATTTTAATTGCTGAGATGAATTGTAGCTATTTTTATTTATTATTAAACTTTGAAATATATTTTTATTCTTTGAATAAACACGCTTGTAAAATATATATTTAAAAGAAGAGGTAATCTGTTACAATCGAAGTCGAAAATTTTAAAAAGACAGCAACTCTCGAGAAACAAAAAATTCATATTAACGCTAAGCTTAATGCATATTCGTAATGGGTAAATTAGAGGATAAGTTCTATTAATAAAATTATCAATAACACTCGGTTATCAACTATAAGTTTTATTCGCAAACAGTCTTGATAAGTTTAAAGTAGGAAAATATATGATCGACATTATTTTTATGCGATGGTCCATGACACTTGCACAATTTTTTTAGTTAGGATTAAAATATTATTAGTTCCCTTACATATCAGAATGGTCCGATTGAATCTGAACAAGACCTGCTCCAGATGAATAAAAATGAATCTTATATGTATGTATATAAATAAATCTTATTTTTTAAATAGAATAGTGACAATTACTTGTTCCGATAAATAACTCAGAGATAATAAAAAGAAATCTAATCATCAATATTAAATCTCTTTACCTCTCTTTCTAAATACTTCAGAACTGACTAGATAGTCATAATAATTAAAAACCAACCGTGTTGTTTTCCTGAATACTCAGTTAGAAAGATAAAAAATTATACGGGAATAGAATGAAAATATTTACAGATAATATTGGATTAGAAATAAAGAGTGAATTCCTCCAAGAATCACTAATCAACCCATAAATTATTACTGAAGTTTCTTATCTGGCAGTCATCTTGATGCGGACAGTAGAAGAAATGAAGGATTAAATCCAAAAAAGTAAATAATCTGAAAATAATAGAATTGTTTTTTAATAACAGAATTATCTTACGAATGATACTAAAACATGAAGTTACTCGGAGAAAGTTTAATAGCGTTGTAAGAAATTTGAATTAAAACTTTTTTATCAGTCATTAACATTAAAAATAATTGATCAGAATCTGTTTTTTTTTTATTTGAGAAAGATTTAGTATTATGTCATACTAGTCTATGGTATTATTTATCAGTTTTTTCCATCACTCAGAGAACTGATTTATTGAACTCCTACACTAATTTATATTTCTAAGCAATCTGAATATCTGAATTCTAGATATTGTTAATAAAAAAAAATATTTGGAAGACTACGAACGTAAAAATTTTTAATTGAAGGTAAGGAGCCAAAATGTTTTAAATATCAAGAGAATTTATTGGCGACTCTTAAGAATTACTGATTGAAGATAGTATTTACGGACTTTTGGAAATAAAAAATATCAACATTACTATTAACATGATTATTTACAAAATTTTATTTCGATACAATAGCATAATTCCCTTGTAAATCACATAAAGTTTCATGCACGATTAATAAATTATCTTTTTTGTGTTGTAATTAGATCTCTGACAAATTTAAAGATCTCCAGCATACTCTCATAACGATCCCTAAGTTATTTCAGCATCTAGTAATTACTTTGTGTAAGAGATGGCAATTCAGTTCCTTTTAAATGACCTCATCGTATATCAATTTCGGTAAAATAAAATTATTCTATTGACAAGGTATTTCCGACAAGTTCCAGTATGCGATCTGAACACAAAAGACTTTTCTGTGGTTATATTACATTCTGTTCTTTTGATCAATCTTTGGAATTTACTAGGTCAAAATTATTTTACTGAAAAAAACCAAAGGTATACATAGATATCAGTATTTTAGAACGATTTAGAACAGATCATCGATTACAATTGGTGCATATCATTAATTTATTGCGCACGTAGTAAGTAAACGAATTAAAGATATATGACATAGGTATTACCTACCACTAAAAATAATTACAAAATTACTCGGTTCATTACTGTGATCCGTTGCGCACGTGCCCACTGTACACGTGATTAGTTCACCGTGCCACCTAGATCACCATCACTGCACACACAGCATTGCACTGTCACATACCGATCTAGCTATCAACCTACCGACTAGCATCACATTCCATTGAAATTAAAACAAAAAATAAAAAACAAAATTCAACGAACCGTGACGTAACCGAGTATATATTAGTAAATTATTCACCTTGAAAAAAAAAGACAGACAAAACCGCCGCTTTCAAACGATTAAAACTTAGTTGCAAGTACAAAGTGTATTAATATTATATTACATTTGAATGCGTATAAAAAATAAAAGCAGTTCTTTTGCAGGCGACTATTAAAAAAAACGCAATAACCCTGGAGCTTCATACATTATAGGCTATGAAATGAGATCTAACATTAGAAATACAGTAAATTAAATTAAATCATATCTATAAGAAATTATTTTCATATACCTGAAATTACAAAGGAAATGAATTTTTTTAATAAAGTAAATTAATTAATAATTATTAATTAGTTTAGATTAACATGAAACGAGATTAAAAAACTAAAGACCTAATATTGCATGACTTTCCCGGCTACGCCTATCAAATTATAATTACCAATATTATAAATATTATAATGAGCATCAAAATCCCCAATTTTCAAATATTTTTTTTTTTTTTTTTAATTTTAGCGGCTTCAATACCCAAAAGGAGAAAATTTATAAGAGATCCCTAAAAAAAATTAAATTAGAATAGAATTTTAAGAATATAAAAAAAAAAGTATAACTTTTATGAAAGTAATAAAAAAACGTTGCTTCAAATTTTGGGTTTTCAATAGAAGTTATTTTAATTTTAATAGACTTTAAGTGATGAAGAATAATAATTTTAAAAAAATAAATTAAAAATAAAAATTAGAGCAAAAAACAAAATACATATTTTTTTAAAGGTGAGGAATAAATTTTAATGAAAATTTTTCAAAATATATTCACATAAAGATTAAGCTTAATAAATTCGCTTAAGTAATTTTTTTTTCTTAATCTAACACTCTAATAAAGGCTAAAATAAGAAAAAATATATTTTCCAAAAATCTAATGTGGACACTACATGACTTCCTTGTACGCCTGCTAAATTACATATGCACACATTTTTTTTTTTTTTTTTTAAATGAAACGTACATAAAACTTTATTCCATTAATAATTTCTGATGGTTTTTCTTTTTTTTTATCGTAAACCTTCTTTTACAATAATAATTTTTTTTAAATATTAATACGGTTAATAATTATTAATAAACCAATATTTTTAAATTTAAAAAAAAAGAAACGAAAAGGGGATGAATTTTGATTCGAACAGATGTATATATTCTTATAAGATCCAAATATTTCATTAATTAATATTTTATATGCACGTGCGTAGAAACGTCACGCCGAAACTAGTCAAAATGGAATCAGGATGTTCAAAATGAATATTTCTGTTGAAATCAGAAAACCGAAATTTTTCACGATTACAACACTTCAAAAACTTTTCTGCATTTCTAAAATTTATTAAAAAACTATACACGTTTCTTGATAGTTCTATATATGAAGTATACACTTTAGAAGATTTTTGGAAAATATTTAAATCGAAGGGAAAGCAAAAAAAAAAGTATACTTTAATTCTGTAGTCGAAGTTGATTCTTGAAAATATTTTTTTGAATTATTTAGGTATGCATTTTAGGTAACAAATTTGTTTTAATAAAATTTTACAATACTCTACAATGCTTCTGAAGAAACTCGAAATCGGTATTTTTGTGTTATTTCCTCACAACCTAAGCGAATTTTGAAAAGACATTAATATTATTAATACCCCATGTATACAAATATTTTAGCAAAATTTGATGGAAATCGGTAAGGCGTAAAGCAGTGCGACACATATACGTAGACACATATATATATATATATATATGTGTTCTTTTTTTTTCACCACGGCTTTCCCTTTACTATTTTAGTTATATTCGCCGAGAAAGTAATTAATGACTGCCATTAAAGTCATACAAAGAAATTTTACATGTATTTGCTTAAAACATAATCTGTCCGTTTATACCTGCTTTACATGCACCCTGAAAGAGGATAAATCGTAAGAAGCTATCGGGAGATATTAATGGGGATTAAATCCCTTTCTTTAATCCTATTTCCTAATTTATTTAATCTAGTTTGCTATAATCAACTTGTATCATTAACCATTGAATTGTGATAATCTGAAGTATAGACAACTTTTTATAAGAGTTTCAAGTGAGTGATTTCCATATTCACAGTTTGTAGTAAATAGTTAATACATAATTATAACATTTTTATATAAAAATAAATTATTATTATTATTAATTTATATAAATCATAAATAGTATAAATAAATAAAATTAAAATATTCAATGGATGAAGAATTATTCTACTTGTATTTTTGATGTAACTATTATTATTAATATTATTCCATATTTTTGAATTCAATATTTCGTGACCTGATTCTTTACAAATTTCCCTCCCATCTTGTGGACACTACAAATCTTTTTCCAGAGATTATTTTGTTCGACTACTATAAACAATTGTATCACTATCGGAACTTTTGTTCCCCAACATTATATACTTTCTCTAGTTCTTCAGTTATTTTTTTGTTGTAGAATTACAGTAAATAGAACGATCTTAGTGAACTTGAAATAAATTACTGAATGGCAAAAATTTTTTTTAAATTGAAGCTTAATTTTTTGTGATTATCAATCACACAAATAAAGGGTTTTTTTATTTCTTATAAGCTGTTAATATTTATAACTTAGACACCACAACCGATAGTTTTAAGCCACCGGATGTGATACACCGCTCTCATCTTAAAATGACAACCGGTCTCAGAAATAACAAACTAACCTGTTTAATAAAATATTTGTTTTTTTATTAGACAAATGCAAACTGCTGATGATGTGCCTGCGAGATAAAATTTTTTATTTTATCGCTGATGAAAAATGTACCTTAGATGAACAAACATTTCAAGCAGATTATCTCAAATCAACGTAAAAAAATATTTTTCTTATATCTTTTAATCCTATTGTATTAATAAAAAAATACTCTTCACTGGCTTCAAATCGTTGTCTCTTTCATTCGTGGAAAAAATATCTGAATCTTAATTTTATAATATATGTTGTCAGGTACATAACTAAAAATTTTATATTTTAAAGCTACTTAAAACAAATTCTTCGAGACGAGGATTTTTTTTTTTAATAACATTTTTTCAATTTTATTCAAGTAAGATAAAATAACAAAGAATCGAATACGTGTCGCAATACAGCATTAGTATATAATACTAGCGGACCCGACAGACGTTGTCCTGTACACACGTCTTAAATTTGAAAACTTTAAACTTTTTTGAGTAAGCTGTAACAGTTTGGACCGTTTTGATGAAAATTTTTATTAGAACTTTATTACAATATCTAACGTCATTACATACACAGTTACTACAATTAGACCAATCGATAGTGTGTGAGTATGTGTATACTATGGGGTAAGTTGAATGTAGAAGCTGTTTTGAATAAAAACTTAAACTTGTATTAATTGAAGGTAAAAAAGTTGAAACTCAAAATATTTTATAACAGGTATATTTT
>JAAAKQ030159373.1:0-12765 GCA_010016005.3 Zanna intricata | reverse complement strand
ACAAGGTTGATATGACAACAAAGGCGAAATTTGAATCATCGCTTGAAACGGGACAAATCGCTACTTTGAAACATCTACTTTTCTAGAACATCACTTTTCTAGAACACAAATGTCAAACAGAGCAGGTTATTCATAGTGAACCAATTCAGGGACCTCCACCTAAACTAAATCAGTCAAATTCAAGGTTTTCCTACAGTAAATCAAATAGACCAATTCTATAGTAGCTACTAGCTCATCGTTTTGTTTACTATGTAAAGGATCTCATAAATTACACAAGTGCATCAAATATACCTCACTCAGTCCGTTAGAAAGATTGACTCGAGCCAAACAGTTACATTTATGTTTCAGTTGCCTCAAAACAGGTCATTAGCTAATCGTCGTTCGTCTTCTGTCTTGTGCTTCAAATGTAATAAGGGTCACCATACATCCCTTCACTGGGAAAGACCAGACAAGTCATCAAATTCAAATCAGTCTCCTATTGTGTTAAACAAACCCTTGAAAATTGGGTACCTGATCTGCTGAATCAATCAATTAAAAGTTGTTATGCAAGTCCAGGCAATCAAACCCAAGTTTTGCATGTGACAGCCTTAGTTAACGTGCAAGTTGACCATGGCAACTATATAACATGTCGAGCAATCCTTGATAATGGCTCACTGGTTAATTTTATAACCGAACGCGTAATTCAGAACTACACCTTAAACAGTCAAGGAATCCAATCCCTATTGAATCTTTCAATAACTTAGCATATGAGACCAAATACAATGTTAACATAAAAATCAATTCATTACGATTAAATTTTACCATAAAGCTAACTTGCATTGTGCTTCCCGAAGTTACCACAGACCTTCCTGCTAGCAAAATTATATATGACTCTTGGAATATCCCTTCTGACATAGAGCTGGCAGATCCAGGATTCAGCGTGTAGACTTGTTGCTCGGAGCTCAAGTTTTATGAAGATACTTTTGATGGAACAGTGTCCATCAAACCTGGAACATGTCCAGGTTTATATCCAACTCTACAAAAAACTCAACTTGGTTGGATCATAAGTGGTGAATTTCGTAATGAAAGACCAGAAGGAAATTCTGTTCAACTGCAAAATTTTCTAGTTAGACAATGCAACTCAATTGAAGATCAACTGCAACGGTTTTGGGAACTCGAAGAGGTCAATGTTCCGGCTTGGTCAATTGAAGAAAGGGAATGTGAAGCGCATTTTGTTGCCAAGACATCAAGAAATGAGGAAGGACGATTTATTGTTAAGCTACCTCTGAAGCAAAGTATTTCGACTTTGGGAGAATCCAAATTGGTAGCTCTGAAGCGTTGACGAAGCATTGAACGACATCTTGCCTCAGATAAGCATCTTAGAAGCAAGTATCGTGATTTTCTTAACGAATACGTTGGACTGGGACATATGCAAACAGTTCCATCAAGAAACCATGTTATTTTTTACCATATCATGCTGTTGTTAAACGTGAAAGTACTACCACAAAAACTAGAATTGTCTTTGATGCATCTAGTCTAAATTTCCAACAACATGTTCCTGAACGATATTTTGAGAGTTGGTCCCGTTGTTCAACAAGATTTGTGCACAATTATCTTATGTTTTCGTATTCACCAAATAACATTCATTGCGGATATTAACAAGATGTATCGACAGGTGAAAATACATCCAGATGATTACGACTGCCAGCAAATACTGTGGAGAAATTCACCATCGGAACCTATTCAAGAGTATCAACTCACTACAGTAACCTATGGAACATCATCGGCTCCTTACCTAGCCACTCTATGTTTAAAGCAGGTAGCAGATGACAGTCTAATTACTCTGAGTAGACCATCAAAATATTGAAAAACGATTTCTATGTTGATAACTCTATCTCAGGTACTGATCAATTGGACGAGGCATTAAACACTGTCTCAGAGCTTCAATTACTTCTCAAAGGTGGCAGTTTTGAACTCTGCAAATGGGCAACGAACGATGCTAAGCTTTTGGAAACGATTCCGCGCAACCTTCAAGAAACTCAGCTCAGTCTACAGTTAGATGGAGCTAAAACTGTGAAGGCTTTAGGACTTCGTTGGCAACCTTGTTCAAATCATAAGTGGAGCTAATTCAATTAATCGACAGTTTCGGCCCATGACTTTTACAAAGAGAAAGGTTCTTGCAATTATATTGTCGATCTTTGACCCACTTGGTCTTCTTGCTCCAACAGTAATTCTGTGCAAGATATTTATGCAGAAATTGTGGACTCAAAATGTTAATTGGGACGACAAGCTTCCATCACCTCTACAACAAGATTGGGAATTCATTTACATGTCTCTCAGATGGCTCGATGAAATTCATGTTGATAGATTAGCTATAATCAAAAATCCGATTCACTTAGAACGGCTTCTCAGATTCTTCTGAGGCTGTCTATGGTGCTTATGTTTACTTCAGATCCTGCAGTATCAAGGGAAAGGTAATCATCAAATTACTTTGTGCCAAATCTAAAGTCACACCATTAAAGCAAGTATCTCTGCCACTACTAGAATTGTGTAGTGCTGTATTACTCACTTGTTTGATTTCCAAGGTAACCAATAGCATTTCGTTGGACATACTTGACACCCATCTATGGACAGACTCTGGTATTGTTCTTGGATGGCTTAATAAACCTCCATCAACATGGAAGACCTTTGTAGCAAATCATGTCAGCGAGGTGCAAGAGCTAACATGAAACTACAATTGGCACCACGTGATGTCAGCATCAAATCCTGCGGACATGGTTTCGCGTGGAGTAATGCCCAAGAACTGAAACGTAACAAGTTATGGTGGCATGGGCCATCATGGTTAACAAGAGATTCTTCTAATAAGGGCATCAGATAATCCAACAAAGATGATATTCCTGAAATACGTGCGAATGTAAGTTTGGTTGCTATCACCAGCTCAGATGATTCTGTTTTGAAGGAAACATCTACTCTTTCACGAGTTCAACAAAAAATTGGATATTGTCTACGGTTCATTAACAATTGTAAGGTAGAGAAAAAATCGTGTAATATTGGACCTAAAGACTAAAGTCATAGAGCTAAAGGCGTCCTTAAACACTTGTATTAGATTAGCGTAAAGAGTGTTATCCTCAAGAATTTTCTGCTTTGGAAAATGGGAAACCATTATCTAACAAATTGACCATCTTAGAACTGCATCCATTCATTGATAAATCTGGAATTTTAAGAGTTTGGGAAAGGTTACAAAATTCAGAGCTTCCATTTGAAACCCAGCACCAAGTGGTATTGCCTCCACAGCACCACCTTACTCAATTAATAATTGAACAAGAGCACAAGCGACTTACACGTGCTGGTCACAGTTGTTGATTAACTCACTTATATCCATCTATTGGATTCCTACAGCTAGAAAAATTGTAAGAAATATCCTTCACAAATGCATTTGTTGTTTTCAGTTGGCAGCAAAACCTCATAGTCAACTTATGAGAAATTTACCTAACAAACGAGTTGTACCTGCACGACCTTTCCTCAGTTCCGGAGTGGATTTTGCAGGCCCGGTCTACATAAGGTCTGGCTCTCGTTGCAGTAAAACTCGCATCAAATATTACGTTGCAGTATTTGTTAGTTTAGTCACTCATGCCATTTATTTGGAACTTGTAAGCGATCTGACCTCAGAGGCTCTCCTAGCAGCCTTATGCCGATTCATGTTTAGATGAGGAATCTGTGCTAATATATACAGCGGTAACAGATCTAACTTCATTGGCGCCTTTAATGAGCTTTGTGATATCCATGACATGCTCAAAAATAATTCTACTTCCATCTCAGAAAAACTCATTGGATTGCTGTCAGTGGCACTTTAACCCCCCAAGTGCTCTCCACTTTGGAGTTATTTGGGAAAGTGCAGTTAAATCAATGAAGCTTCATCTTCGTCGCATTGTTGGCAACAGCTCATTAACATTTGAAGAGATGACAACATTATCCAAGTTGAAGCATGTTTAAATTCAAGGCCATTGTCCAAATTATCCGATGATCCCACAGATCACTCCTACTTAACACCTGGCCATTTCCTTATAGGTGAATCCATTACCAACCTTCCTGATCCCAACCTGAGTGATATGCCTGTTAATAGGTTAAGTAGATGGCAGCATATGCAGCAACTCTGGCGGAGATGGTCTACAGAATACCTAACATCTCTTCAACAGCGTGGTAAATGGTCATCAGTGAAGCACAATCTGCAGAAGGGCACAGTAGTTCTGATCAAGGACGACCAACTCCCTCCTTTGAAGTGGAGGCTAGCAGTTATTGATAACCAGTTGCTGATGGGCTTGTTCGAGTAGTGACAGTTCGTACTGCTCAAGGTGCAATATTTAAACGGCCCGTTGTCAAGATCTGCCCACTTCCATCAATGGATGAAGATGAATAAGTTTTTGAAAATGTTTTTTATTCTGTTATTGTTATATGTTACATTGTAGTATCAGTGAATTCTTTGTGTGTTGTTTATTATATCTTATTTTTGCATATTGACTGAAGTTACATTTTTTTTTTTGGATTTTTTTTTTCTTTTTATTGTTATTGTTACTTATATTACTCTTATTGTATTTCAATTTTGTTTTTGGATTTTGGTTTTGCATTGTATTTTGATCTGTATACTATTTGTTTTATCGTTTTTTGGGATACTATAAAAATACTGTGTATTTTGGTGGGCAGAATGTTTGGATTGCTGCTGCTTGACAGTGTGCTCTGGTGGTGAGCAGTATTCTTTAGGCAGATAGTGAGTGATGAGACTCTGACACTGCTGTTTGGTTTGTAATGGACTTTCAACCCAGTTAATTCCTTTTACAGATCATTACGTTTTATTAATATAATGTTTTATGTAATTTGTTAAAAATATCTTTCCAAATTCTTTGTTTGTATTTTTAATTCAATTAAGTATTGCTATTTTTGTTATAAATCATATTTCAAACACTCATACGTCAAACGAATCATTTACCACACCGTTTTATACAGTCCATCATTTGTTTAGTTTTTATAACTCTAGCATCCAACTACTAATTTGTTTTTTGCCTGTCAATCTAAATTTAAGTTGCAAATTAATTTTTTAATGCAGTTCATGCTGAAACTTTGTATAATGTATGTTTACAGTTGATAGTTATTAAATGATTGTATAAAAATTTGGTCAAATTTCTCTTCTTATATTTCAATCACATGCATGTTCAATCCTGATATAAAGACATTTCCCAGTTTTAACAAAATTTGTATAAAATATTTTCGTCATAAAAAATAATTAATGATTTAAATGCAATAAACATTTCCAAATGTACCTAAAACTTATTTACACTAATATTATGTAATGACCAAGTCAAATGTGCTGTTTTAGTTAAGCTACTTCTCAATTTTGACACATGTTTGGGCTTAATATGCTTACTTAGCATAGTAATTCAAAACCTTGAGAATTTTTTTTAGATAAACCATGTATCTTGGAAGTCTTGACTATGAAAGTGAAATCGGTTTTTTTAAAGGACGAAAAACACTTAAGCATTGTCATTGCACAGGAGAGAAAGTGAAATCTGTTGTATTTGAAATGTGTGCCCAATTTTCTTTAATACTCATAGAACTGTGAATGATTTTGCATGGAGTTGTATTGCATATAACCCCAAGTAACCATGTGTCTAAGAATTATCATCTGATGAATAGGTGATGTTTTTATTGATTTATGTATTTTGTTTAGATCTTCAGTCATTATTGACTTGATTTACTTATACGTTCCTTTCTGTTCTGTTACAATCTGCTTCAACATACCACTTGTTTTCTTTATCATTAATCATCAGTTTCATGTGTACTAAACTTTGTCTTAATGTATGCTCATTCGCCTCATCTTTTTTAGTAAAAGATTCTGCCAAACTTCTCTCTGCTCTGTCAAACTAAGTTTTAAAACTTCTCTGTTTTGTACTTATCATCCCACTTAATTTAATTTTTTTTAAATACTATTTTAAGTGTTCATTACTTCTGCTATAAGTATATTTATTTACTTTTATTGGTTTTTTTTTCCAGAGACCATTCTGAGAAAGCGATTGATATCATGGAAAAACTACTCCCTCCGGAACACCTAATGTTGGCTTCAGCACAAAGAGTAAAAGCCTTAATTTTAGAAGAAATTGCATTGGACAGTGTTCCTAACAGCTCAGAGACACGTAAGAAGCAGCTATTTTTGATTTGGATGAGTTAGTTATTATTTACAAAAAACACCATTATAAGTGTTTATTTCTGTTCCCTGTCATCAAGAGAAATAACATTATGCAAGATGGTTATTTATTTCTTATTCATTTCACTCTCTATTTATAAATTGCTTGTAAATGTTTCTCTCAACTTCATATATAAGAGTACAGGAATATCCAGATAATTGCATGAAGGTTTTCAGTGCTGTATAAAATGTTTGAGAATTTTTTGATGACTTTTATTATACTGATGACTGATAAACAGTCATCTCAATATTCTTGAGTCTAAGATGCAGTAAATTTAGTCAAAAGTTAATTTCTCTTGATCGTAATAGTGTTCATGTTATAACCACTTCTTATGATGAACACAATAATGGTATCACTTGTAGGAATAAATAAATATATATTGGGCTTGTACATTTCTATTTTAGTGGGCTTGTACAAATTTTCAATAATTATTTGGCTCGATGAAGAGACAGTGGTAAATGACTTCGCTTCTAGTAAGTAAGCTTGAAATGCTTATTTTTTTAGGAGTGGCTGATGTCTCATGCCTGGTTGTTTGAAAGCATTTTATTATTACAATATCTAACAAATTAAAAAACAATAATTATAAAAATATAAACATTGGAAAAGTTGTTAGGCCTGTTGTGCAGATTTAATTGTTGAAGAATAACTGATTATGTTGTTCTTTTAAATTAAACTGGTTATAAATTCAATAATAAAAATGTATCAATATAAGAAAAAAAACCAATAAAAAATGTAAAAAATATAATTGTATAAATTTGTAACATTTTGGCAGTGAAACTTTGTCAATAGGAAATAATAGAAAGGAGGAATTGGTGGTTAATCAAAGTGGTATTACAGGAGAATGCTGAAAATTAAATGAGTTGAAGAAGTTTGAAATTATTTAAATGGAATGTTTAAAAATGAATTAGAAAAGATGGAAGTTTTTGACAAAATATACTTTCAGTACATTTTATCATAAATTTACATCTCATCTTTTTTAGATACATTAATTTAAATTTATCTTTCTTGGAGAAAGATTAGTAAGACATAAGTTGAGGTATTTAGGTATAGTCTATTTGCTATGAGAAGAAAATACAAATAGTAAAAACTTTATAAGGAAATAGGAATTAGAGTGTATAAAACAGAAAATCTGCATTTATTTTAGTCAGTGTCAATATATGTATCACTTTTTTTAAGTTTTGTTATTTATTTTTGCTTAGAATTTTTTTGTTACAGAATTATTTTTATTTAAGTTTTGGTTAATTAATTTTATTTGGTAGTAACAAAATGACTGAACTAATTGATGTGCTTCAAAGATTGTTATGACTTTTTTAGGATTGGTTGTATTTCCATTTATATTCTAAGAAATGCACCTTATAGCCTGCTGTCACATTACTCATTTCTAATTTTGTCAGTGGAGTTTTGTTGATGCAATAGTATAAGTAGAATAATTTTTTCAGCGCTGTTTATGTTCTTTTGAATTTAGCATTGCATTTTACTAGATTTAAAATGAATTATTCTGCTATAACTTTTTAAATTTATAACATTTATATTAAATTCACAACAAATTTTTTTTTTTATTTCTTATTAAAAAAAATATATTATTTTTACATCAAATTACCTATTCATGAAAAAGTATTGGAATTTAAAAGATGAGATAAGAAAATCCAATATTCTTCAGGTTTGTTTGATATTTGACCTAAATGGATCAGATTTTTAATTTTGATTATTTATTAAGGAATCAAATCGTATAACAAAACTTATGATATTAAATGAAGGTTTTAAAAAAAAATTGTTTTCTTTAAAATTATTACTGTCTATATATTTTTTTGTTTACAGCTGGTTCAAATTTTAAGGAAAAGAATGGTTTTCATATTTTAAATTAGGAATTTTGTTCAAAAAAATAAAATTACATTTTTTTTACCTTGATGTGTGTTATAAAAACGTCAATCTAAAAAAAACTCATTATTTAATATTTTGTTTGGGTTTTGAATATTTTGTGCAAAACATTGAGAATTGTGATGAGTATTGATTTCAGTTAGAATGAAATTTTATGAAATAAAATATAGTTTTTGGATTATAGTATATATTTGATTTCTTACAGTTACTTTTCCTTAATTTTTAGAGAATGAATTATTGGGAGAAGCAGAAAAACTTCATAAAAATGCTCTACGATTATCAAGATTAGCATTTGGTGAAGATAATGTACAGACTGCTAAGCACTATGGTAATCTTGGTCGTTTATATCAGAGTATGAAGAAATACAATGTAAGTTAATTAGATTTACCTGTTTTCTAGTGACTGTTTTATTTTACATGTATAATTAATAATGTTTATGTCAAACAGTTGATAGATATGACAAATTATTTGATATATATAATGGTTAGTATTATGCAATGTTAACAGTTGATTGAGTGATGTATACTAAAAGGCACATTCAGAAAGTTAGTACTATTAATGTATAAAAAAAAAAAAAAAATTAATTTAAATAGTTTTATTCAGAATTACTATTATAAGAGAGTTCATACTTTAAACTGCTTTTCAACATAGATTCTGCTAATATTAGGACATTTGTTGGTGGAACCAACTTTTAAATATCCTATGCCTACCGTAAAATAATAGTGAACTATTACTAATAGTAAATTTTGCCAATAAGGAGTAGTTTTCACCCTTAAAAAATGAAAAGCATACATCGGCACAATATAGACTTTGAAGTGTAGGGTAAGTTGAACGTACTCACAAATTTTCATGCAAATCGATGCTGTTTGAAAAAATTGTGAGGTCTTATTTTAAGCTTCGTTTCCTGTACTATAAAAACAATTTCCATCTCTGTACTTCATTAGATATGTTTTTTCATTCCTATGTTAATTTGTAATTGTCCTATGAATCTGCAGATGGCTTGTTTCATGAACTTATTTAAAATAACTTAACTTGAATTTGCAAATAAGATGATTTTCACTTATTTCAATAATGCAATTCTCATTTCTTTGAAATTTAGACTTTTTTCAGTGCATACTTTTGTAAAAAGAGCATTCAGTAATATGAACTTACTAATTCTGGTAATCTTGTAAATTGTTACATGCTTCTGTGTAGTAATAGAAATATTGTCTAAGATTTAAGCATCTCTTTTCTAGAATTGTGTCTAGAACATGGAAGATTCTCAGTACGACAAATTAACCTACCTTAAACCACCTATTAAACCAGCCATAGAGAGTTATAGTGATACTATAAGCTCTACAAATATTTTTTTTTCATGCCACTACAGACTTTGTTTGCCGTAATTGTATTATTTAAAATATATAAATTATTATACCATTTAATGTTTGTTATACTAATCATATTTAAGTAACAGTGATGAAAAAATGTATTTTTATTTATTTTCTGCTTCAGTTTAACTGTATTCTTTACATTTATTTTTACATTTGTCTGTAGTATAAGGTGGATTTTTCTTATTGATTTCTTTCCATTGCTACTTACAAGTATATTTTTAAAGATCCTAACCTTTCCAGTCAATATATTATATTTAAGGGATAATTGTTTGTAATTTTATTTTCAATTCTGTTATTTTTATTTCATTTCTTAACTCTTTTTTAAATTACTCTTTTTGTTATACTACTACAATATTAAATATTATTCATATTTCTGCTTTTTATATAATTCTACTTTTTTCAGTTTATTTCTTTATCTTACAGCTGTTGACATGCGACTCCTCCCCAAAAGACTTACCAGAACCCCTTGTGTAAATAGACACAGATTTGAAGAAAGAGTATTGTTAAGCAAACAATAAGAAAAAATAACTTTTCAGATCATTTTATGATCTTTTTTTTCTGTCGATGATGAAGGAATGCCATTTACGCACGCCACCACAGGTGTGTAGGGCTTGGACCCAGGACCACTAACTGTCCCAAGCTAGCTAACCAGTTAAGAGGCTCTGCCAAGGTGCTGTTAGGCGTAAAATAACTGGCCCTGTACTGACTAAACCTCCCTCACCGTTCTCCTCCTCCCCAAGACCAGACCTGCAATTAAGTATTACTCAGCCTCAGGGAGATACCTTTGGGTTCTGAGAATCGGGAGTCCCTGTGCATCATTATCGCCAGCCACCCAAGCAAGCCAGGTGGGTGGCGATGTTGAGTCTGCTGAGTTGTCACATGCCTGATTTCTTCACCACACTCTGTGGGCTTTATCCATGTCCTTCTTCGTCTTTCTTCTTGTCAGTTCACTCACTCATTCGCCCGTCACATTCACTCATCTCAATCCATTTCACACACATTTTTTTGTGAGTGTACTTCTATGTGTGTACACGTGTACACGCCGCCAGCAGGATAGGAGTCCTAGTGAATCATCATCGCCACCCATCCCAAATCAGGGACACTTGGCGACTCAGCAGCGAGCTGTCCCTCCTCCCCGCCCAAGTCTGAGTCTTGATCAGTGTTCTCTTCTCCTGGCTTCTTCATCGTTTTGTTTTATAACTGCAGTGGCAAATCCATTGACTGCTCTCCAATTGTCAATAGATGACAATATATATGGGACAACTTCCTCTGACCTAAGCCCGTCGATACCTGCAGTGACCCTGTTAGCATGCGACTCTGGGCAATGTAACAAGGTGTGCTCTGCCGTGTCCTGAGCATAACAAAACATACAGTTGCCAGAGTTTCTCTTTCCAATGCAATGGAGATAGGTCTGAATGCTCCTGTTTGCAGTAAGGAGCTGGGTCATGTAGAAAGTAATTTCTCCGTGCTTTTTTTGGTACCAGCCTTTAAGATCTACAATTTAGTCCACATAGTGACTCCATCAGTATGCCATCTATCGTTCCAGCTCTCAAAGGTACTCGATATTGCCTCTTCCTTGTTCGTACCATCATATATACACTTGCATTCTTTGACCTGCAGATCCACAGGTGGGACTGCAGCTAGAACACAGCATGTCTTATAGGACACTGTTCTGTATGCATGTATCACTCCCAACAAGGATCTTTGGTGTACTTTTTGTAGTCTTTCAATATTATGCCTGTAGTTGACGGCAGCACACCAAACAGGGGCTGCATATAAAAACATGGAGGTAATCACAGTCATAATCAGCCTCCTCTTTGAGACTTGTGGGACCACCTGTGAAGTCATTAAGAGATTTAACAGTTCTCTCTGCCCTGTCGCAGACGTGTCTAACATGTTCCATAATCAACAGGCCCTGTCGATTATAACGCCTAGATACTTCACTGTGGTTCTCTCAGCCAGCACATGTTGGTGTATCTGCAGATTAGTAGGGCCCAGTGGATGGGCCCTTGGCTCCTTGGCTGGCGGGTTGTCAAACACTATTATCCACAACAGGGGGTCCAACATGGACCCCTGTAGTACCCCACCGTTCACATCAAATGCATGACTGCCATCCAAGATCTGTGCAGTCATCAAACGATTGGTGAGATACTGCCTAATCTGATGCTGAAGGTACATACTAATGCTCTTTCTCTGAGAGGTGATCATAATGACGTCCCAGGCTACAGTCCTGAATGCATTGGCAACGTCAATCAACATGAGCATTGGGATGTGCCTGGTCCTCCAGGTACTGCTCCTTACTTCGGCAGTCCATTGGACAACATTAACATTAACAGCCTGCTATGTAGAGTCTCCCCTCCAGAAACCAAATTGGTTTTGATGAATACCAGCACCGGAGTTCAGCTCATCCATCAATCTACCAGATATCAACCTCTCAACGGCCTTTCCCATGTTGTTTAACATGTGTACACCTCTAATGAGCATGACTCGGGACTCCTTCCAGCACCTGGGGAACAGGCCGTTCTCCATTCCAAAATTGGCCACATCTGCCATCTCCCAAGGTGCCAGTTTTTTTAAGCCTTTAGTATACCAGCAGTAATTCTATCTGGCCCAGGACCTCTTTTCTCACCCAACTTGGATATGGCCCAACAGCACCTCATCAACTGAGAAGAAGCAAGAGATTTCTCCCCATTTTACTTCCACCTCACTTTATGATCTTGAGAAATATTTAATCTGAGCCTAAAAAATGTGTCTATTCAAACACAATTATATCTTTGCAACCATGTGAGACAGATTTTTCTTTGAAGAGGAACATATAATTTTTTTTTTTTTTTGACGTCTGTGCCTTTACTCTTTCACTTACAAAACATTTGTTATTAAAAGAGTTGTTGATAAAAATTAATTACAGAAAAAGGATGTTAAGTTGGTTTATAATTTGTATTATTCAACATAAGGAAAATATTATTATTTGCTTACAGATTCCATATTAATGTCCAATAATTATATGATTATAGTAAAAAAACTCTCCAAAGTGTAATGAGCCTAAACTACTTGTTTGAGCAACCATTTCACTAGCTTGTGTAACTGTATTATTTCATAGAAATTACATATATAAACTGCAGAAGAGCAAGAAAAATGTAAGAAAATTTAATGTTACCTAACAGTTGAGTAGAAGATAAAATTGCCGGCCTCCGTAGCCAAGTGGTAGCATCTCGGCTTTTCATTCGAAGGTCCCGGGTTCGAATCCTGGTCAGGCATGGCATTTTTCACACACGCTACAATTCGTTCATCTCATCCTCTGA
>JAAAKQ030159372.1:0-13542 GCA_010016005.3 Zanna intricata | reverse complement strand
ATATATATATATATATATATATATTATTAGTTCAATTAAACAAAATTTAAAATATCAAAGGAAAAACAAATCATAATAAAATTTGATCTTTACCGCTCTTTATTATTAATTCCCGGCTGATTATTAATTCTCTGGACTGGATGTAATACTATCGCCAATCATAACTATTTAAACAGCTTTTTTTTTCATAGATTATCAGTTTTTCTTTTAAGAAAATTTTTCAGTCGCTTTAAAGAATGTTTCCTTTTTTATAGGAAATAATCGATTAATTATAATATTATTACTTCCGTTAATTCCGTTTTTATTTTCATTCGTGTCATTCTATCACTTTCAATCTAAAATTTTGTGATAATTTATAAAATTTCAGTTATAAATTTAAATTCTTCCTTTGTAATATCTTCAATAAAAGAGATTTTATTTTGATCAAAAGTTAAAATTATTTTTCATTTAAAATTCCATATTCAGTGTAGCATTCAGCCTTCTCCCATCCACCCAAAGTAAGGCAAGTTCTCCAATATTCTGACATACTTCTTTCAATTCCCACCGAATTTTTCATCATGTTTGTTTTAAAAAACAAACGATTTCATTTCATCAAATGTTATACATATTAGTCTGCATAAACCTTAATGATGTCATTTTATAAGTAATATTTTTTTAAATATATAAACAATAACAACCATTAATAGTTTATTGTACGTTGTCTGTTATCAATGAAAAAAATTATAGGAAATGACGTATAAAAATTAAGGAAAAAATATAAGGACTATTTCTTTTGTAGATAGAATTCATATATATGAAAGTTGGAGACCAACAACTCTCAACAGCTATGGGTATCTATCATAAAAGGTGATTTTTTTTTTTTTTATTATTATTATTTTTTTAGATATGCCCTTCTCTGATGTCTCTTGACTAAAAAAAATCGTTAACGTAGTATGTTCACTTCACTACTAATTCATCTCAGCGTCAGGTAAACCTGAACAGGTCTTTTGACTTGATTTTTAACATTGATAATTTTGAGTAGACCAACCGACCACAAAAAGATAAAGAAGAATTTTAACCTGAAATTTCGGGTCTGCTTCTACCGGTATAATGAAGAAGAACCCGCCAGCACTGTAAAAATAAATTTCCAAAGGACTTGTTGGAATTTCACTTCGTACAAGCATTTACCCGTCCGCAAGATTTGACACTTTAGTAATGGTTGCGGTTAATAACGATCCTTAACTTCCGTGATATGGCAGTATTGGATGGAAATAATTTTTGCATAGTCTATATTCTACAAAAAAAATTTAGTAAATTTTGTACCTAGAATAGTTGTATAAGCAGTGTGGTTACATACCCGTATGATAAGAAGACTACAAAATACCGTTCGGATCCTTGCGACCCTCCGACTGCAAAAAAATGAGACCCGGAAACCGGTATATTTGATTGAGTACGCAAAATTGAATACAAGTGTTAAAAGCGACATCGAGGACATTTTAAACTTAGGATCGCAATGTTGTTATAGAAATATTTAATGGAGAGTCAATAAATTTCCATTTCTTTATTATTATTATAATTTTTTTCATAATTAAGTGTATTGCGGAACTGCTTGCTCCTATTCTTGCCTGTTCGTATGGAGCCTTTCAACAGGGATATTTTCTAGCAACTGAAAGGAAGCTGCAATAACACCTATTCCTAAACCGGGTAAACGAACCATTGAAATATTCGTCCATATCAGTCTTTGGCGTAATTCCAAAGGTTTCGATAAGATAATCCATGCACATATATACAGAAGCGTTTGTCATAAAATTTCAGTCTGTCAGCATGGTTTTATGAGTGGTAGATCAACTACAACTAATTTATCTGCCTTTTTGTGTTATGTTGGACCGACTATGCAGCAGCAGCACGGAAAGGTTAACGCTATTTATTTTGATATGCAGTAAGCGTTTGACATGATGCCGCAGCACATTTTATTAAACAAATTATCAAAGTATGGTTGTAATGAGGGCTATATACGTTGGAATAGATCATATCTTAAGAATAGATTCTATCATGTGCGATTTGGAGCGTCAAGATCCAGTGTTAGTTATAAGATGAAGTCTGGAGCCCCGCAAAGTTCTATCTAACCTGGGTCCTCTTTTTTTATCGTTTTTATTGATGACAAAGTCATCAATAAAAACAAGTTTCAGTTGTATGCTGATGACTTGAAGATCTACCACCGGATTTCTGGAAGTGAGGACCATATTCTGTTACAAAACAATATTGATAATATTCTTGATTGAGCTATATTAAATTATATGCCTATTAATGTTGATAAAATAAAAAAGTTAACATTTTCAAGGAAGACAAATACCTCTGGCTATTTATATTCCACTGCTTCCCAGGTTATTGGTGAGGAGACGGTAACTAAAGACCTGAGAATTCTTTTCGATCAGAAGCTGTTGTTCTCGGAATATATAAATTTTATGGTAAGAAAAGCTCGAAGAAATTTAGGGCACATTAAATGAATTGCGAGGAATTTTATTTGGAACGGAAACTTGCACGTTGCTTTTTAAATCAATGGTAAGCAGCCATCTTGAATAGCTTCTTGAAACGGGACAGAGATAGATTGTCTACAGCAAATGATATGAAAAGGTGTACAAAATAAATTTATTAATTGGTTACATTATAAATTTGATCTAAGGCATATCTCAACTGATGAAATGAGGCAACGTGTCAATCTCGAGAAATTATCTGTTAGAAGAAATAGGTTTGATTTATTGCTCTTCTACAAGGTCATTCACGGGCTACTACCTGAGAATGCAAAGTTAAACTTGCGGCTTACGAGAGGTGGTCTGAGGCAACATTCGCTGTTCGTCGAGGAACGGAAGAATGATTTGTCACCGAATCAAACATGTGCTAAGGTAACAAATGGAGTTGCAGCGAGATGTTGCGTTCCGTTCGATTTTTGGAATTGTTCTGAACGAACGTTTCCTTTCCTCCTTAAAGTCATGATTACCTGACTTACTTGATTCATTCTTATTTCTATTTTCAAAAATAATAACTCCTTGTTTGTCCTTGAATAATTTTTCCATTTCAATTCCATTTAAAAAATTAATAATTGGTTCCTTTCCTTGAAGGAGGATTAAATGTCTGCTTTTACAAAATTGTTATCAATTCATACATAGTCCCTGTTAGGGTGGTTAGGTTGATTTTTAAATTACGTGCAACATAAAAAGGCTTAGGCTGTCCTGCTGCACTTGTTCCCAATCTGTTCTGCTGTTTGGATCTTCTATCCTCTCGAAGGAAAGGAATGCACATGTTGGGGATGGCGGTAGTGCATTATTACTACGCAAAATAAATTAGTTTATTGTATTAAATCAATAATTTAATTGCACGTAGCTAATTTATTAATGCATTACAATAAATTAATAGGTAGGCTAACCCCACATGATGGGAAAATACATAAGAAAATACAATTCATTTGTGTATAAAGATAGTGATATTAATTGTACTAAAAAGGGATTAAAACATAAATTCAAACGTTTAACGCGCTCATAAAAAATTATGAATTAAATTGCGTGCTCTACTTCAAAGCATAACATATCTTTGAAAGAATATGGTATTATAAAAAGCAAAAATGTTAAAATGGTCAGTTCTTTTCTTTTTTTTTTTTTTACAGTAAAACAATTTTTTCCAACATAGATAAAGGAAATAATTATATTTGCTTTTGAAGTTTCAGAATAAATAAATTTCTTAGGATAATTCACACAATCTTATTCTTGATAAGATAATAAAATTACACTAAAAATAAATCATATTTTAATTTATAGCCTAATTATATTTCATAAAATGTTCACACACTTCGATAAAAAGTATAAAAAAAGAAAAGAATAAACACTGAAATTAAAAGCGTATGATGAATTTTCTCAGTATTACTCAGATATTCTACGCTAATGATCTTACAGAACGTGCACGTTATCAAAAAAAAGCGGTGGCGTCAGCCCGATAGCAGTACGTCACCGCCAATGTTATTATTAATCGGCGACAATGTGTACACTAGCGTTTCTGATTTCTTTCATTATAATTTATCAAATAGAATGAACAAGTTACGTGTTACGTCATTAAAATGAATTTCGGTAGTTACTCATAGAGGAAAAAGTTTTATAAATAGTTGAATAATAAACAAGATTCAGTACAATATTTTTTAGACCATTTTAATTTTAGATACTGAGAAACACATTATGACAAAATTATTTGGAATCACTAGTTGTGTCTGAGATGATTTTGTTAAAAATAGAAAAACTTAGTAAAAAGTAAAATAAGTAAACTAGAACAACTAAACAAATATAAAATAATATAAGTAAAAAAATATATTAAATAATACAAAAATAATAGTGAATTAAGTAAAAGTAAAATAATCTTAGTAAAAAGTAATATAAGTTATTCCATAAAAGACTTTATTAATTTCTGAAATTTGTCATCGGTACACAAACTTACTATAAAAGGACTAACATGTTTTAGGGCTTATAAATATTTATTCAAAATACGTTCAATCGGTTGAAGTATTACTTTACAGCAAAAGAAGTAAAATTATCCATTAAAAACAATCTCTTTTATTCGATGTGAATAATCAATGATTGCTACAGAAGGGATAAAATAAATGTGGAACTTAACATCACGTTCAGAGGTACGTGCCATCTAATAATCTTACAGAATGTGTACGTTATAAGAAAAGAAAAAGCGGCGGCGTCAGCCCGATATCAGTACGTCACCGCCAATATTATTATTAATCGGCGACAATGTGTATACTGGTGTTTCTGTTTTCCTGATTAGATGGCAGAGGGTGCACGTAAACACCCTCGTTTAGAAACATCCGATTCGCCACAAGCGAAAAGGAGATGCAGTAAAGGGGAGAGGAAAATGGGGAAAGATGCTGATAGGTAAAGATTTAAAAAGGTCTTTGTTTGGTAACAACCCATTCAAACCAAGGCATTTGTTTATCACATGAGAGAATGGAAGCTTCCAGAAAGTAAACCCAATCTTGATTGAAAGAGCGATTAAGAGTTGTGCTGGTGGTCCTATTAAGGATATTCGAAAGACTTTCAACGGACTGCACGTCGAAACTCTAAATGATAGACAGATAAAATTCAATCTCTGAGGAAGATGAGGTGAGTTCTCGGTGTCTGTGCTGCCACATGGAACCCTTAGCTCTTCAAAAGGCGTCGTTGTTTGTAGAGACCTGCTGAATTGCACAGAGGATGAAATTGTGGAGGAGATATCTAGTCAAGGTGTGACTCAGTGCCGTAGGTTAACTATGAGAAGGAATGGTGAGGTTCTTCCTTCTGCTTCGCATGTGTTGACCTTCAATAGACCGAAACTTCCTGAGAAGGTACGAGTTGGTATACATCGTCTAGATATACTTGAATTTATACAGCAGCCAATGAGATGCTTCAGGTGCCAGTGCTTTGGACACACTGCAGCTAAGTGTGGGGCAACAGATATGCCTGTGTGGATTTAAAAAACATGAGAGCGAGCCATGTAATGACCCTCCAACGTGCATTACTTGTAAAGGGCATCATAACTGCCGATCAACAAAGAACTGTCCCGTTTATAAGATGGAAACGACTATTCAAGAGGTCAAAACGCTTCAAAAGATTAGTTATCCTGAAGCGAGAAAAATTGTCAGCGGCAGAACGCCTCGACCGACGACTACTTATGCTGAGGTGGCTGCTGCTCCTTCGCCGCCTAAAGTCAACGTAGAGCAGTTATTAACAGATCTTGCTCCAAGCCTCACCACTTTGATTGAAAATATAATTGATACTATGATTCAATTGAGGCAACAGAAAAAAAATTCAGAGATCAAAAGTCTCATTCTCAGATGGATATTGTTGATACCATTAATGAGTTCAACAAACAGAAAGTGGCAGTAAAACACGCTATTGCAAAACACGCTAGCGGTGTTGTTCACAAAGATACAGAGGCATCCGAAAAAACCAATTCATCACTCCGTCGATCAGCCATACAGGAAAGGAGAGTGTGGTAAGAGTGCACAAAAAGTACTGAGAGTAGACCAATGGTTGGAAGTGAAAGTAATAATTGAGAAATCTCTAGATATAGATGCTCAGTACACGCACCTATAGAGCTTCCAAAAGGTCAAAGAACTGTTAAAGAGAGGGCGAGTACATCATCCCAGTGTGCCTTGGAATCTCAGTCAAGTACTAATATTACCGAGAACATAGCATTAACACTAGCGTCAAGCTTAGACTCGATGACAGGTACCTGTTATCGAGTCTAACCTTCCCAACTTAACATCTCATCAGCTGATGTTAGTCGATGAGCTTCGCTTATATCTGAAAGAGAAGATGATGACATGTCCGAAGCCTCAGAAACATTCTTATCAGAGGTAGAAGCTGCAAGAAGAATGGAGAAAAGCTCCAAGAAAGGCTGGCCAAAAAGAAAGCCTAGAAAGTAAAACATATAGAAGGACAAAGATTAGAGTTGTAGTCACATTTAATTGATGATATAAGAATGAGTTTCCTGGTTAAAGAGTAACGCAAGCGTTAATTTTTTTTTTTTTTTTTTTTTTTTTTTTTTTTTTTTTTGCTTTTTTTTTTTTAGGGAAGGGGCTAATTACCAAAGTAGTCGATGCCCAAAAAACTTCAAGAAAGAACAAATAATAATAATCAATTATGGTACGGCAGAAATCCCATCTGATATCGATGGGATAAACTTGATTCGACATATCTGGCGTCACTTCTACTTTTACGTTCTGCAAAACTCAAAAGTAAGGAAGGAAATAAATAGCTAATCTTTAATGAAAAACCATTAAAAAAAAAGTCTAATGGAGTTAATTCGGAGAACGAGGTGGCTATGATTTGGATTAGCTCGACAACAATTCACGGATCTGGAAAAAAATCGATTCCAGGTGGGACTTATACCGTATTTCCGGCTGCGTTCACATCAACCAAGGTGACCGTTTTATGAAAATCTTGATAAGATTTTTTAGTTTAAGATATTTTAACTGAAACTAAAAGCATTCTAGATAAACTTCTATACTACTTTAATGTCCTTTTTAATCACTCTATACATAAGGTCATTAACTCTAAATTGTAACTTTATGAATTTATTATATACATATATCAATAGCTCATTAAAAGGCTTTTTATGAAGATAGTAATCATTGTCATATGTAACTAAAATATAATAAAATATTTACGAGCTTCTTTCCTACATCCAATATTTACAACATCGTGATGTCAAGGGGGGAAGAAGAAATAGCACAAATATATCGCTGATATTAAATTAAGAGGAACAGTACAAATTTACTGTAACTTACTAATTACACATTATAATTTTCATGTGACTTCACTCTAGATGATAAATAGGTAATTTAACACAAGTTTAGAGAGCCAATTGGATAGGTTTTTTCACCGCATTGTTTAACATCTCTCAGATTATCTTGGTTAAAGAGGAAATAGTGGTAAAAACAAACAGAGTGAAGGGATGATACATGAAACCCTACAAATTATCGTACAAAGTTAATGATTTTTATGTTATAATGGCATAAATAGTTTTCAGAGATGATTCATCAAAATAGTACTTTTTACTTATGAACATGAAATTTTGAATAACAAAAGATCATTTCTAACTCGAAGTATAATTTTGTCCAACACGTTATGTACCATACTTAGGTTCAATGCTCCTAAATGCTTATTCCAAGGCATCAGTTTGAGCAATTTACAGATGATTTATTTGTATTTGTCTCTAATATATACAACCATGCAAGATTTAAAAAAAAAGTTTTGTTCAAGGGAGCACAATGAAAGTACGAAAATAATCGACAAGTGAGAAATCCTATCATGGATGAAATTACTAGTTCATATGCTGGCCGTTTAATTCTGATTGCAATACAGTATCACCTATTTACTATTGACCGTAAACCTTCCCGCCTTCAACTATTATTAGTAAAACTAAAGAATTCAGCATCAGCTGAATACTCTGGTTTGGCTGCAACTTATTTTCCTGTTAGCCATGTCACCAAGGACAATTATTTTCTATTGAATCAGATGAGCTGCTAACATCATAAAACAAGCAACAAAATATCTTGTATAGAAATAGATTTGATATTTTTATATATATATATAACGAAAACATTATTTTCAAAGAGTTTTGGGAATAAACAGCCAACCAGGTTCGAAATAAAAAGAAAAAATTCATCCCATCTAAAGTGTAACTAAATTGTTGAATAATTTTGTTAGAAATCTGGTAAGATAAGATTGTTAAACGAATGGAAAAAATAAATTAGCAGAGGCATACTAATGCAAAAAGTAATGAAGTAAAAGTTTGTCCAGAAATCTCAAAAACGAAAAATTATAAACCAGATATAACACTTCGAATTTACGGTAAAAATAAATTTACTAAATATTAGTGGTAAAAAAATAAAACATTCAAAATAAAAAAATAAATAAAAATGTATAATTACATAGATAATCCAGTTGGAAGTGTAAAGGACTCCCATCTATTTTTTTCACAAGATAAAGAAATATATTTTAATTTCAATAATAATTAAGCGTTCATAATTTTCATTTATGTTACAAGAATATTACCTCGGCTATTCCCGTGCAGCCATCTACTTACAGCCTTACCAATCCGACTCTAAAATATAACATTATCTTCCCGTAAATGCTTCCTTTATTTCTAATAGTATCCTTAAAATAATTATTTCTATATTAATTATAAAATAACAGATTTATTAACATTGACCATTTTTTAACCCAACTAAAATTTTAAAAATTTCTATTTAATACATTTACGATTTTTCCTCTACTAATTTTCTTAAATAATTTATGTTTGTTGCCTTATTTATTGTTTTATATATATTTGTATTTTTAACAAATATTTTCTAAACTGACTAAATATTACAGTAAAAACAACATCTGACTATTATTAAAATAATTAAATCGGATGAAAGTATTAATTGCACTTTTAAAAATTACGTAACACTTTATCAGTTTGGGGGATATTGTCATCCACGATGTCACTAAGTTTTTTTTTAGTATCAGTTTAAATACCAAAAGGTCAGAAATTTTATATACATAGGGATAATGAGACAACAGGTACTATAAGAACATAATCATTACCCGAATCCATAGAAATTCAATCGTTAATCTGTGTGGCCAACCATTATCAAAAACTGACTACATCTTTTCAAGGCAACAATGACAGTTTCACTAGAACTGTAGTATTTTTTATTATTTAAAGCTTAAAGGCGAAAAAATGCAGCCACTCTTCTGCCAAAACATCGGGTTACAGCATACATTTCATAAAGTAATTCCGGCCGGAATGCATCACACTCTTCGTGAAGCTCAATTAAATAAACTTTCGTTGACAACTACATCATCTTTATTGATTGGAGTTCCTATGTCGTTCGGAGCCCAGAAAAGACTAAAAAATTAATTTCGCGTATTGGGAAAGGTAATCGTAAACAAATAAATAATGCAAAATCAATGATGAACACAAAATCTTTGTACTCAATAACCTGACTCGAGGTAAAAATATATATATATATGTGGTTATTTATGTTTCCGTCGGGGTAAATTTTATTTTATTTATATTTTTTAATCAAGTAACCAGAAACAGGTACAGCCAGTCGCGTTGTAGATGCAGTAACAATAGTAATGAGCTTAAGCCGCCTGCCGTACACCATCGCACCCATTAAAAAATCAAAATCGACATTCAGAAAACCCGAAATGGCTTTATATTTATCTGAAGACTATTTACAAGCCTAGATCTAACGATTATTTCGTTTAGAATAGACTGAAATCGGAGAAAATTTGAAAACATTGTTCATAATGTTTTACCGTTCTTTACCCCTTTCAAGGTCGAATTTCAAAAAATCTAGAAATGGTTTTAGACATTCACATGAAGATCACTCTAATACCAAAAATCAAGTCGATGTCTTCATTTGTTAACGAAAAAAAATTGTTGATTTCATTGGTGCTTCATTTTAATCCTTTTAACACGGAATTTCAAAAAAATCCTTCTTAGTATGCACTTACACCATAAAAAGAACATTTTAAAAAATTTTATCAGTCATTGTGCTATGTTATATATATTTGGTTTCGTAGCACACATTATAAAAATAAAATCTGTGTACAAGTAAATTGAAAGTAACTTATAATGTACAGAGTTGCCGCTAAAAATTAACATAAAGTGAAAAATAATGTATGACCTAACTTAAAAATGTCACATTTAAAGACCTTTTTAATTTTTACCATATCAACACCTAAAATACCATAAATTTTGTGAGGTATCTAAATTTCCTATGCAATGACGCATAACATACACGATCAAGAACAAGGTAAACGCATCGACTGTTATTAAAAGATAATACTAGAGCATCATCAGATGAGTAATTCAAATGTGATTTCACCAAATCGTCAGTCCAACTGCAAGTATAGTTCCAGCTCGAATTTAGCATATTTACTTGATATATGACGAAATAATTCCTATCTCTAGTGAAGCATAAGGATAGCTAAAGAATTTTTGTTGTGTGGACTTCGTTCGTTTGGGTTGAGTTTTTACTTCTGAAGGTTTTACATACAAGGTTTTTTATCACATTACCAAAACCGACTGGGATTTCAGAGACTGTTAACATCGTGCTGTGTTATCATTCGTTTCTTGCCCAATCACCGCAAAGATATTACACCAAACTAGTTAGGACAAAAAATTACAGTACCTACAACAAGCTTGGATCACCCGATTCCGTGAACTGGGAGTCCATATCTGGTTCATTGGCATATACGTCACCGGATAGTTTAGATCGAAGTCGAAGACAATCCGGATATAGAAAATTCTTCCCAACTGGACGAATATAATTTACTCGGAGAATTTTAAAATCTTATACTTAGTGACATTATAAATTCTACTGTTTTGATTAAAACGGTTGCGCCTTACTGGAAGAGATGCTGTGAAAAGTTTTTCAGAAAAATAAAAAAATTTTCTGAAATAAAAGATTATTTGTTATAACATAACATTTTTGTTCATTCTTTTGTCTCTTTTTTAATATAAAAGTTTGCTCAGAAAAGATGAAAAGAGGTAACACAAAGCGTTATAAGCATTGTAATATCTACGTATAATCTAAAATCAAAAATAATCCGGATTAGATGAACACGAGTCTAATGAAATTGTGTTATGTTCTGACATGAGGTAAATTCATTTTAAAAGCGATTTCCCTAAATAAATTTAAATTATATTTTAAACTTTTTTCTATTCCTTTTGTATTTTTTAAATCTTTTTTAAATAAAACGGTAAAATTTCTGTAAAAGATGGGTGTTGCATATTTCATTTGAGGGTAATAGTTGTCGCAGCACATGTAGCCTGTCAGACACACACCGTAATGTCAGTCACACGTGCCTGTAGTGCTGGCTACTCACTCTGTCTATGGTACAATTAAATCTAGACAGCTCTTACATAATAACGCTGCACTCGACGAATCGGACTGGTTAACAGTACACGCTATTTTAAAAAACCAAAGACCTTTTCCTCACTACATTTAATTAAACAGTAAATATATAAATATATTTTATAATCTTTTTCGTTATAATAATATTTAGATCCAGTTTAAAAATGCATAGACAGAAAAAGGAGTAGAAGACGTGCTTATAACAATTATTTTTTAAGAAAATCTTTTGAAATATTTGTATTTTATTGCAATAAATTTTTAAGGCATTTCTTTTACAAATACATTACATAGAAATTTGCATCATGTAAACTATCGAAATAAAAATAAAGAATGTAGCATAATGCTATATCGAAATAAAAAAACAAAAAAAAAAGAGGGAGAGAAACTGTTATTTATATGCTTATTTCAGTCCAAATAACAAGGCTATGTAGTATTTATAAGAATGATGTATTTTATTCGTGCGATTCGAAGTACCTTTTCAATCTAATTCTCACAACAACAAAAAATTCAATAAAAGTATTTAGTATTTAATTTAAATTAAAAAATAATAATAATAAAAAATTAATACTGGTTAAATAAATATCCAATTTTCTATATTAATACTAGATCCATAAAATAATTATGTATTAAAAATGTTGTATTAGAAAAAAATAACTAATCGCTAACCATAATCAATTTTTTTAAATATTGAAAAATACTACTATAATCAATTACAATTGCAGTTGTTATTAAATAGTTATATTATTAGAAGCATTCTTAATCTGCTTCACTGATTACAAGGTTGATTGTAAAACAATTAATAAAATTAAAAGATTTTTTTTTATTTGCAAAATCTTTCTTCTAATAATTATAGTTACCCACAAAGTCTACTGTTAAGAAAATTCTTAATTGAGACAAATACTGGACCCAAGAAGATAAATAAAGGCCAAAATACAGCAGCAATAAATGATATTCACCAAGAAATAACAAAAAAATATATAAATATTTTTTATTATAATTATATATATATATATATATATATATACTATCTCCACGTCGCAGCTTCGCTCGTGCTATATGGCTACTTGCATTTCCCGTAGCGGTCAATCTTTTTATTTTATGTTTGTTAGACAGGTAACCGGAGGCAGATGCAGCCATATAGTAGTAACAATAGCAGTGGCTGTATTGGTTGAGCTGAGCCACAAAGCCGTCCGTATACCTTTTCACCCATTAAAAAAATCGGAATTAAAAAAAAATGGTTTTTAAATATTTATCTGAAATGTAATTAAAAGCCGAAATCCACTGAATGTCTCATTTACTATATAAAAAATTCAAAATTCACTTTAAACCCTTGAAACTCGGATTTCAAAAAATCTAGAAATTGGTTTATAGATATTCATAATCACTCAGTTAAAAACCTAGTTCACTCAGCGATAAGGCATTCGCACATCACAATTCATTGATTCAGTTGATTAAAGTTGTGCTTCAACCGGCAAATCTCCATACCACATATAATTTTTTTTTCGAAATTTTTCGAGATGAAATATATCTGAAAACCTTTTCAGTTATGCTAAGAAACATTGTTACCCATGTTTGGTAGCAATTGATTGAATACTTTTTTTTTTGTTTATCCGAATCAAAGAAAAACCTTTCTTCTTTATATAACAGTTAAATATATATAGTTATATAATACAGCTCTTCTATATGTAGTGCATGTAGATAGATTACTTTATTTAATGTATTTAATTCTATTATTACGTAATTTTATTCATTTGACTGATTCGAAATCAAACTGTGTTCACAGTTCATTTCATTAACGTTTATGTTTCAACTAGGAAATCTGAACTATTATATACATATATATAATTTTTTTTAGAGATGTAATATATAAATAAACATTCTCAGTTATGCAAAGAAATATGAGTAAAGATTTGGTTACGATTGATCGGATAGTTTTTTGTTTATCCCGAACAAAAGAAAAACCGTCTCCCTCCTTATGTAATAGTATATATTTTTTAAATTTATTATACATATATAAAATAATATCTTTTATTTTCAGTCAAACACATACAAATTACAATAAAATAGTAGGCTTACAAAACTAATTGTACAACATATATAAAAACTTAAAAGTTACA
>JAAAKQ030159339.1:0-11406 GCA_010016005.3 Zanna intricata | reverse complement strand
AAAAAAATAAATAAAAAAGAGGAGATGTAGTCTGATTCGAGTCGATTTGCCTTCCCTTGAAAGACACAAATATTTTATTAATCAACATTTTATTTGGCTATAACTCTGGAAAAAATAAAAATAAGTACCACTTGCGATAAATCATATATCGTCCAAAATCCCAATAAATTAAATTTTTGTTAGATTTTGTTTTTTTTTTTTTTTTTTTTTTTTTTTTACATACTTTTGGTTCAATCTAATGCAATCAAGGGAGGTGCACAATTAAATTTTATAACAGTACTAAATCCAATATTTCAACATTCTACGACTAGTCGTTTTTGAGTTATGCGAGATAAGCATATACGTACGTACGTACAGAAGTCACACCGAAACTAGTCAAAATAGTTTCAGGGACGATAAAAATGGAATTTCCGTCAAAATCAGAAAACCGAAATTATTCGCGATTACACTACTTGTTTTACTTCGTACAAGGAAGTAAAAATGACCGTATACTTGGGCTCCATCTTGATCGTCGTTTGATATGGAAATCCCATGTCAGAGAAAAACGAAAAAGTTGAAAGCGAGGAATAAGAAGCTTTATTGATTGTTACGCAGGAATTCACTCTTATCGCTATCCAACCAACTTTTAATATAACAAATCATTTTAAAAATGAATTAGACGTATGGCATAGAGCTATGGGCTACGACGAGGAAGAATAACTATGAGAATATACAACATTTCCAAAATAAGTTAGCGAGATCTACTGCAAAGGCATCATGGTTCGCACGAAGAAATTCACGATTACATAGTATTATTTTAAACTTGGGAAGAGGCCAAACGGTTCGATTTAATTATAGATAGCGGTTGGATAATCATGTGAACTTATTTTTTTCAGTTAATCTCCTAGACAATAGTGAGGATTTCCGGTGATTGAAATGTCGATACATGCCTGGACTTGAGTGATGGGAGAAACTGACTGATTCTTAAGCTGGTTCAATGTTATGTATGGCTCAATGGTATCACATATGTGTTTAGCATTTTTCTATGGCTTGATTAGAAGCTTGGTCTACTTCCATTTATCTCCATGGCCAGCCTCCAAGGCGCGAGTGGTAGTGGCTCGGCCTTTCATCCGGAGGTCCCGGGTTCGAATCCCAGTCAGGCATGGCATTTTCACACACGCTACAAATCATTCATCTCATTTTCTGAAGATATACCTAACGGTGATTCCGGAGGTTTAAAAAAAAGGCAGTCATCCACGAGAGATTTTTTCTTTCTTAATTTTACAAAATAAATATAAATTTTATGTATATAATGTGATGCCGTTAGCTGTTAATATTATTATAAACTATACAATTTACTTAATAATAAATACAATTAAGTGAAAATATATCTTATAATACAATTTTTAGACATGTGTTTTAATAACAGAATCCAATAATTAAGTAATACAACTATCTTTATTGTAGACTTAATTACCTTGAATTAACAACAAAATAAATTAGATTTAAATATTAATAAAATTTATCTAATTTAATAATCCTTTAACAAGATTTAAATTCATATAAGTACATTTTATTATTTTTAGATCGCAATTAGCCAATCAAAAACAAGCATTTTAATTATTCCAATCATAATTTTCTGAAATAATCCGTTTGGTTACCAGTAAGATAACATTAAGATAAATTAAACTTCTAAATACATTTTTTGTTAAAAAAAATATATAGGAAGTTACAATGATAATAATCTTACGAATTAAAGTTGGAGCCTAGGGCAAATAACAAATCCTATAATATTTAATTCCTTCAATCAACATCTGCGCCGTTATTCAATAACAACGTAAAATTTAGTCAGGATAATAGGTTAAACTGGTAATAAGTGAAACCTGTGTTTAAAACCAGTTGAATGAGTTATCAATTAACAATTTCATTTGTTCTATTTGTTATTTAGTCGATATAAAATAGAATAACTGTATATTTTTTAAACCAAAAAAACTATGTCAAATACAAAAAAAAAACATTGTAGAGGTTTCATTCTTGAATATAGATATTATGTATACTTTTCCTGGCAGTCCGGGTAAAGAAAACATATAATAATAACATAATATCATTGTATTTAAATTGATATTACATAAAAAAGAGTATAACAATTCAATTTTTTTTTATCTTTTGACTGGTTTGATGCAGCTGTCCAAGATTCCCTATCTAGTGCCAGACGTTTCATTTCGATATACCTCCTACATCATACATCCCTAACAATTTGTTTTTCGATTATCCAAACATTGGCTGCCAGCACAGTTTTTCCCATCTACCTATCCCTCCAATATTAAAGCAACTATTCCAGAATACTTTAATATGTGGCCTATAAGTCTGTCTCTTCTTTAAATATATTTTACCAAATGCTTCTTTTTTCATCGATTTGCCGCATCATCTCTTCATTTGTCACTTTATTCACCCATCTGATTTTTAACATTCTCCCTCCAGCCGGCCTCCGTGGCGCGAATGGTAATATTTCGGCCTTCATCCGGAGGTTCCGGGTTCGAATCCCGGCAGGTATGGCATTTTTCACACACGCTACAATTCATTCATCTCATCCTCTGAAGATATACCTATATCTTCAGGAGTGGTTCAGGAGGTTAAACAAAAAAAAAATTAACATTTTCCTGTAATATCACATTTCAAAAGCTACCAATCTTTTCTTCTCAGGTACTCCGATCGTCCAAGTTTTACTTCCATATAAATCTACCCTCCAAACATATAC
Organism: Zanna intricata; assembly: GCA_010016005.3. Lineage (NCBI taxonomy): Eukaryota > Metazoa > Arthropoda > Insecta > Hemiptera > Fulgoridae > Zanna > Zanna intricata. The sequence continues at coordinate 8,669 of JAAAKQ030159339.1, read as the reverse complement.
TTTCAAAAATGTTGTTCTGATGTTTAAATTAATTTATAATGCAAGCAACAATTCAATAAAGTTTTAAAATTTTGTTTTGATTTTTTGTTATATCATTTACCATTTATTTTATAACTACTATCTGGAAATACTGGCTATTTGATGAATTTAAATTTATTTTCTATGATTCTTATGACATAATTTCTTTATGAAATAAATAGAAAACAACTTAATTTTTTTTTGTACGTAATGTTTTTAAGTCTAAATTTTTAAATTTAACGTTTTTTTTATAAAAATTAAACATCAGATATGGACACTACATGACTTCCTGATACGAAAATCCAAAAATAATACGATTCCATATTATATTTTTTAAATAATATTAAATAATCACATGTTTCACCAAATCTATTAAATATTGGTATATGTAATAATGCCTATTATATTACATTCACACATTTCTGAAAGTCCATAAAATTTTATTTCACTAACAACTTCTGGTTTTTTGTTACACTTTTTCTTTATTGTTATAAATTATTATTTATATTATGATTGCTTCTTTATTGTTAATTATTATTTATTGTAAAAAACTTTTTATAATCACGGCTTAATAATTATTAATAAATCAATATATTTAAATGAAAAAAAAAAATGTAAAAAAAAATTAATTATAAAAAAAAAGATAAAAGGAGATTAAGTCTGATTCGAACCAATGTGGTCCTTTGTAAGATCCAAATATTTCATTAATTAAAATTTTATTTGGTTATAACTCTGGAACCAATAAAAATAAGTGCACTTATGATATAACATTGAAAACCTTCCGATTAGTGCTTATTACTACAATTAAGAAAAAGTTCAAAATCCAAATATGTTGGGATTTTTGGCTTTTTTTTTAGACATATTTGATTCCATGAAATGGATTCAGAAATGATTAAAATGGATATTTCCGTTGAAATCTGAAAACCGTATTTTTCACGATCACAATACTTCCTTTACTTCGTGCAACGAAAAGAAATGTAAATTATTTATATTTTGATTTATTCAGTTTTCTTTAGAATAGATTTTTTTTATTACCCTATTTTTTAAAAAAATAAGTTTAATTTACTTATAACATGTACCGCATTGTTATTATTAAAAAAACAATATCAAGGTGTAATCCATTAATCATCACTTCAATTAAATAATGAATAATATATCAGTATAGCACATAAATCATTATTTTTTTTAAGTAAAGTATAATGCAAAAACTTTGATAATATGTATTTTATAATAAAGTTTAAGAAAAATTACACGTATACGTGCAGCAAAGGTGACTGTAATGCTCTTTGAAGATTATCATATTTTTCTTTGGTTTGTTAATTTGTTGGATTAATTTAAATAAATAAATAAATTAGTCGTTTTAATATAAGTTAAAACTTAAATTCATTTGTTTGTTAAATATTTATTTAAACGATTCTGTAACGTTATTATTTATATTTATTTTTTGCTGATATTTTACTTGACATATAAAAAAAATGATCATAAAAAGGAGTTTCAATATTATTTTAATTTTTTTTAGAATTTATATAATAATTGAAATTTTATCCGGCCTCTAATAGAAAGAAAAATTTTTTTTATTTATATCCTTTTTATTTAATTTTGTTCTTCTCTTAAGAAAAAAAAATTATTTAATAAATCTTCTAGAATTTATAACAGTTAAACAAAATAAAAATATAATTCTGTGTAACATACTCTCTTTTAAAATAAACAAAAAAAAAAAAAATTTTAGTTGAAAATACGTGAAATTATACCTTTTATATACTTGAAATAACCTTAATCTTAAAAATATTTTCATCAAATAACACAGAAATAAAAATTGAAACCGTTACTCATGTTAATTTACTGAAAAAGTGTGAAAAATTTATAGAATTTCTATTGTTATAGTTACCTGTTTATGTTTCAGCTATTTGTGCTGTTTTACCAATTTTTCCAAGAAAAATATGTTATTATTTTCGGACCCATGATGATTAAGGAGGAAATGAATTTTTTTTTACGTTTTGAGGTGTAAGAAGTACAAAAACACCATTTACTGAAACTGCGGTTTCTTTATACATATATATAAAAATTTGGGGTTCAAAAATCTTCAAACTATTATATCAATTTCATTGAAATTTAGATAAGCTGTAATAACGTATCTGAAGTTGTGTATGTAAAAATTTCATGAAAATTACTTAAGTCGCTTTTCAATTACTCAATTTAAATCGAAAAAATTTGATCGGTGCAAGTAAGGAGCGTGGTTCGTTATGTTGCGGAACGTTGACGATTCTTAATCTGCAGTATCTGTTGTTAGAAATATTATTTATTGATCAACGATAGCTCTTTTTTATATTTTACTTAGTAAATAGCTTTATTATTACTGATGATGATTGTATAAAAATTGGAATATCCTTTATTTAACATTTTTCTTTTAAACAAATAACTTTTCACGTTTAGGATTATACAGCATTAGTTTTTTTTTTGTATATTTTTTTTTTACTTTATTGTATGAAGTAAAGGATGGGTTCATAGTTTAAAGGATAGGTTGTTATAGTTTTGGATATAGGACTCTTGTTACATCTAGTTATGCAACATCTCCTTTTAATTGCATTAGACTGAGTCCAAGACTTGTTCACAAAAGCCTAAATTCGAAAGCATTTGGATTTCGGATTTTTTCTTAACTGCAGTAATAAGCCCTCGGTTTATTATAAGTGGTACTTATTTTTCATTGGTTCTAGAGATATAACCAAATAAAATTTTAAATAATGAAACATTTGGATCTCACAAGAGGAAGGCACATCATCTCAGAATTCATCTCCTTTTTTTTAATTTAAATATATCTATTAATAATAATTAACCTCTGATTGTAAAAAAAGTTTTACCATAAATAATAATTCAATAAAAAAAAAGGGAAAAAAAAAGAAAATTATAAGCTATTAATGAAATAAAATTCTATATTATTTTCATTAAAATATATATATGAAATTTAGATAAATAAGAATGTTATGTGGTGTCCATATCAGATTGTTTTTACTATACTTGAAGGATGCCTACCAAGGATTGGTTATGGTTATAAACTTTGATAAGCTCCCTATGATAATTTAACTTAATTTATTTATTATTACAAATACGAAATCAATTTTTTTTTTCCACAAATATATATATTTATCAATCTTATATTTAAACATTTTTCAACTGACCTGAAAATCCTTATAAATAATTTGATTCAAATATAAATAACTTTTTTCTTTGTTAAAGGGGTTGTTTATTTTGTAATAAGAAGTCCTTAGTTTTGTGAAATTTGAAATTCTTCCGTTGAATAAATCACACTTATTTGTTGGATGATAACACTCTGTTTTTCTGTTTAGTCTCTGGAACTACCTTAAGGTATTACGTCAGAGGATGAATGAGTATGAATATGAATGAAGTGTAGTCTTGAACAGTCTTATGCATTATTAGGATGATAACTGAAGGAGGGGGTAATGATGAATACCTTCGAGACTGTAATAATGCGCTCTGAGGGTGACCGGATGGTGCAGAGGAACAATCTCTGCTTCACATGGACTGTCCTTGTACAAAGTGGGATGTAGAATGCCTAGCAGACGCTATGATGAAGAGACAACTGGAGGTTTGCGCCATCAGGGGGAAACTGTGGGTTCATGAGAGGGCGAACCGTGGCGACGTGTAGGGCCAGGGAGGCAGCCCAATTGCTAAGGATGCCAGGATCTGGAGCACATGCAAGAGTGTTCTGGATCGGGGTACTTCTAATGACACATGGAGGCTCCTCGAGGTGTAAGATGGTTGCGCACGGGTTGGGAGAAGGGCCGGATATGTTAAATCCACATTGACTCTCAGTAGGGATAGGGGCTAAGGCCAGGAAGGACAGCTCTCCGGAGGAGTCAACACCCCAGAAGCGGGGAGTCGAGGGTTCTCGATGAAACCGAGGAGACCCCCAATTTTGGGGGGTCCAGTTTCTGGTCCTGAGCTTGGGGAGGTAGTATTTAATCTGCTGCGTAGTAGTTAAGGACGGTAGTTGTTAGTTGGGGAATAGTAGTTAATCCACGATGACTGCGTAATGCCTAACGGCGGGTCCATTTGCCTTGGAGGTGTAAAAAAAAAAAAAAAAAATAGTAGTCTTAGGTCGACCGTTCCTGAGATATGTTATTAATGGAAATCCAACCACCAAAGAACACCGGTATCCACGTTCTAGTATTCAAATCCATATAAAAGTAACTGCCTTTACTAGGATTTGAACCCTAGAACTATTGAATTCGAAATTAGCTGATTTACATGACTTGTTTAACCGCAAAATTAACCCGGTGGGTTATTAAATGATAATACTCGTTAAGAATATTAAAGTCATAAAAATTTGCAGTTTACTTGCAATTTATAATATAATACATTTATATAGATAAAAAATTAAAACTATATTTTTTAAATGCAGCACGGGCGTGCGTATGTGGATCCATGCGTAAACGTGCCTAAATGTTACATAAAATAATTAGGATTAAATTAATTTTCCTTCTGTAATTAAAAATAAGAAACAAAGATAAATTAGTACCATGTAGTAATTAAATACAATAATCTCGAATTTCTCATAGTTAACCTTCAACATCTTTCAACTGTTATTAACACTACAAAACGTAAATATATATACGGTATGAGGAGTAAAACTTTATTACGTATTTCTTTATTTATATTTAATAAAAATAAGTTTAATTTATAAACCAGAATGGTTGATTTTGTTTTTATAAATTTCAGCAATTTTTATTTAATAATAATTTTAAATTATATATTTTATGAATTAAATACCTTCAAAACATTTATATACAATAAAAGTTTTATTGGTAAAAAAAAAAAAAATACTCAACTTTTTTTTATATTAATTCGACTGTTATAAACTAATACTAATTAGAAATTACAAAAAAAAAATAAATAAAAAAATAAATAAATAAAAATAAATTTAAATAACATAGAAACTACTTAGCAGAGTAAGATAATACATACTACGTGTGTTAACAGTAACGACTGTAGACGATTTAATATGATATACCCACCAAAAAAATTACATAACTCCATAAAATTACATATTTTTGTATAAATATAGCATTTTTCCTTCAAAATGGTTGGTGATCAACCCTACAAATAACAGTTTTATTTCATGTATCATAAGGATTCATTGAAAAATATTATGATGGAAGACAAAGAGTTAGTTAATTTTGATAAAATATTACTTAAATAGTAATCATTAAAAAAAATTGAAATTAGAGCTTTCTAGTATATCTTTATTCTAGTGTCAACTTCGTTAGTTTTTAATAATAATGTTTCGTATTTAAAAATGTTTTTTCTTTTTCGACTTATATCACCAAAAAAGTTTTATATTGAAAAAAAAAATTGAATTTATAGGGGAGAAACCTTGAATAAAATTCTGTAAAATGATTTATATTTATTTATTTTATAAATATAATTTAATCAAACAACCTACGCTAGTTTTGCTCGCAAATCTTGACTAATTTACACTGTAATGTTTTGAATATTTAAATAATAGATAAATTTGGTAATTATTGCAACATCATATATTACTTTTTTTTTTTTCTTTTTTTTTATTGTTTAACCTTCGGAACTACCGTTGAGATATATGTTCAGAGGATGAGATGAATGAATTGTAGCGTGTGTGAAAAATGCCATGCCTGAACCGGGATTCGAACCCGGGACCTCCGGATGAAAGACCGAGACGCTACCACTCGGCCACGGAGGCCGGCATCATATATTACTTAAATAATCAAAACATTACTGTTAATTAGTCGTTGTGAGTGAGCGAAGCGATATTAGTTTAAGTTTTGTTAATTTACATCTATAATTATAAGAAATAATACTTATTAAATTTTTTGACAAAAAAAGGTTTTTCAAAAATTTTTAAAGTAATTTTTTTTACCTTTTTTCTCGCCTAAAAATAGTTTTTTTTTCAACTTTAATTATTTTTGAGTGATTTTGAGTTGATTTGGACAAATATGTTTGGCTGACATAAAACAAAAAAAGTATTTGTTAACAATAATCTCTGGTAGAACTTTGAAATATATCATATCAACTAATAAATATATAAAATATGGTTTTAAATATTTATATCTACAAACGGTCATGTCTCGCTCAGCTCACCCGATAGTCTAGCCATGGGGCGGAGCCCCCTGGACTCTCAAGTTTGTATCCTCATGTTTGAGAAGATATTAAGTGTTTTACAGAAGTAATTAAAAAAAAAAAAGAAAAAAGTAATTTTATTTCTGTTGCTATGGTTACAGAAGTATAATGAAGTAATAGGATTAATAAATTTGTATACAAAATATATACATCGTACATATCAAAAAGCTTGATGCTTCTATACTTATTTATTTTTACAAAAAATTTATTTCATCAATAATTTAAAAAATAAATGTATTTAAATAATAAGGATAATAAATGCTAATGTGAACAACGTACTGTTTATAATATACAGTACAATTTATTATACTCTTGATAGTTCAATTATTTCCGCTAGATGATAGCGAACCGGCGCATACATGGTCCGCTCTGCGCCAATAGCATCTAAAATAAAAATTTAAGCACATACAACAAACAAGCCAACGCAAATCGTGTTTTTATTAGAGAATTCGGAGCTTTTCATGCTGTCACTGAAGGATTTGTTCATTAGCGTATTTATCTCTCAAACAGTCAAACTGGTTTTAGTACTGTATAACATAAAAACTAGGTTATATCTTCAACGCCTAAAAAGTAAGGAATATTTTCAATTAATTTATAATTCTTCAAATATGTGTTAATATTTGACTATTTGAAATATTCAGACTCTCATGGGTATTGTCTTTTAAACAGAGAGAACTCACTTTAAGTGAGTTTTGTTTTCACTTTAAGTGATTCTACTTGTATGTGTAAATCAGGTGCTTACTATATGCCTTTCAACAATAAGAACACTGGAGAAAGTTTTTATCAGCAAGAGATTTAATCATCTGTTGCAGTGCACAAATGAAACAATGATATTGTGTTAAACAGTGAATGAAGCAGACTGCATCTACAATAAAATGAAAACTATTTAGTTATTTTTCTAAAAAAAAAAAATAAATAAAAAAAATAAATAAATAAAACTGACTTCTAAAAATCGAACTAAAAATCATAAATAATTTTTGATTCAATTCATCTTTTAACTTCGACTTAAAGAAGTCCGCACCCCAAACTAAAAATAACTACGAGCAATGTACTGAAGTATCATCTCATACGCCAAAAATCGAAATTTAAATAACAATGATATAAGTTTTAGTGTATTGTTTATTTTTTCTTTAAAATCGGCATTATGTAATAAGTTTATAATTTTTTTTTTTTTTTTTTTTAAGTATGAGTAGGACTAAAACATTGGTGTCCATATGAAAAAAAAAACTTTTGGGACAAAATGAAAAGCAAAATCCTACGTCTTAAAAAAAATTAATTAAAGGTATATAGAGAATGACGGAGTGGAACTGTTAGCGAAAGTTAGCAAATGATCTTTTGAGTAAACAAATATTTGTTATTTTTAATATTTTAAGTGTTAAAAAAAAAAAATCTATGTTACAGTAAATTTGATTAATCCAGCGATTATGCATAACCGCCTCCAATGTTAAAGAATTCAATAAATAATATCCAGCAATTTATGAAATATACCGGTCATTTTACGAATATATAGTTACCATATTAACATATTTTACATATTAAAATAACCGGAATATAAGCAGTAATTATTGAATTTATTATTTAAATAGTTAAAGTATAATTGTTAATTAGTCGAGGCTAGTCGAGGCGAAGCGAGCGTAGGTTATATTTGGTTAGATTATGTTTATTCCGTGTACTAATGAATCATACGTATATCAACATAACCTAACCAAACTAATTTACTCTCTCTAACCTCGTCTAATTAACGTTATATTTACATATATGTTTTTCTTCAACATTGGAGACGATTATATTAACCGGTAATTATGCTTGATAACCGTATTAATCAAATTTACCGTAACATATTTATATTTTAATTTACTGGTAAAATTACCTTCAATAGAAGAAAGATATAAAACTGTATTAAATCATTACGATATGCAAATATGTAATTCTAAGGAATAAAAACAATAAAAAGAAATAAATAATAAAAATTTGCTTGATAATCATTTTTTTCTTAAATATTTATCTCTTCCACTTAAGTTATTAAAATAAATCTTATAAACTGAGCATCAAAGAAACTATATCAAAAAAAGGAATAACAACTACGAAAATCGGTTCGTACCATGAGAAAATCTGATGTAGACTCTACAAGACTTCTTTGTACGCCTATTAAGTTACATATACACATTTTTAAAAATACATGAAATTTAAATTCATTAATAACTACTGATATTTTTTTCATATATATATATTTTTTTTATTGAAATTATTGATTTATTATTTATTGTAAAGACTTTTTTTTAAGAATCAGATGTTAATAATTATTAATATATCAATATATTTAAATTAGTGGCGCAAGTGGTAGCGTCTCAGCATTTCATCCGGAGGTCCCGGTTTAAAATCCCGGTCAGGCATGGCATTTTCACATACGCTAAACATCATTTATCCTTATTTTCTGATGTAGTACCTAGCGGTGGTTCAGGAGGTTAAAAAAAAAACAT
>JAAAKQ030159317.1:0-10100 GCA_010016005.3 Zanna intricata | reverse complement strand
ACACACACACACACACACACACACACACACACTTTTTCATTACAAAGGAGATATTGCATAAAGGTACCGCAGATAACAGAGCGCTGTGGAAAAATGTGATTAAAAAATATTACATAGGAAACTTTTTCTAATTCCTCCCAAAATTATATACTCATTTTACACGTAATTTTATATTAAACTTATAACTTTTTAATTCCTCATAAAATTTTTAATATAATAAAACCTACAAAAACAATATCCCAAACAACTACCATATGATTAAAAATAATTATAGGTAAAATATATAACTTGAACAAAACCTTACCGCTTGGAAACGTTAAGAAAATTGCTTGCCTTTTTCTATGTCAGTGTCCGACAACCATTGTATTCCCTCCATTAAATCCATTCTTCATCATTCCCAGAAGTTGGCGTTAACAACGAATTATTTATGACATTAATTATTAGTTCATCAATCACAAATTCGAGAAAATTACCTTCTTTTCTTTTTCTGTAACATGTTTCACGCATTGTTTGCATTTATCAGTTGATGCCTCGTTCACGCCTTTTTCAAGCAGGATTTTAAGGTGTTTTATTTTATATGAATTATTATTTCGGTCACTATAGCCTTTTACTTGGATCCATACTGACTCAATCGAATTAAGGTTCGATAAGGGAAAAGCCTTAATACCGTAGTTCCTTTCGTTTCAGCCAAATCATCGATTAAAACTTTATGAAATTTGTCACAATTGTCTTTCACCTGTTCAAGAAGTTCTACTTTCAAACTGTTTCCTTCAAAGTGGATATTTTTTTATTGCAGTCATAAAGCAATTTCTTCATTAAATGTATGAAATATTTTCCAGTTTTACACTATGGTATGAAGCACTGTCCATTACAACAATACTACTTTTCGGACAGTAACGACATTATTTTCCAAATCACTTTCTAAAAATTTTTCCGTTCATATCATCATGGTAGTCTCCAGATTTTTTGGATTAAAAAACGAGTATTAATGCTGCTAACGGATACACCAGTTAATTCAGGAGTAAGTTCACTACTTCCTTTTTTAAGTCACAAGTAAGTTTTACTTCAACGTAAAAGTTTTCTTCAGCAATTGATTGAATACCTTTAAAACAATTTTTTTTTCACCACTTCGCAAATTTTTCCCTTTTCTGTGATTATTAAAATATGTTCCTGAATTATCAGACATATCGATAAACTATTCGAATATACACGCATACAGGCTAATCACACTATCAAATTTCACAATAATCACACAACAACCGAATATATACACACACATATACACACGCACGCACACACACAAACACACACACACGCGCGCGCGCGGTCACGCTTATCAAAATCAAAAAGTACTGAAACACAGAACTACAACTAAAGCTCGATGCAAACAGTAGTGTACTGAATGCACAAACGCACAGATACACACACACACACACCACACTCGCAGTTTGTTTATTTCATATCTCCTAAGAATGAATAGTTAAAATATATCTTTCATCTTACCGCGCCAGGCGATTTTCTCGTAAACTATACACAATACAATAAAATGACCTAAACAAAAGTTACTTTGATTGGAGGGGAATACCTCAAGGGGACCTTGAATTTGACCTCGATTTTGATCTTGACAGTTATTTCAAAAGGTTTTTTCAAATTTAATGACCTATTTTTGGTCTCATAAATTAAAGAAGTAGAAAATTTTACATTAAAATACGTGGTCACAATTTGACGATGGATCTTTTTGAAGGGTGATTTCCTCGTAAATTACGCAGAATACAAAAAAAAATTATCTAAACAAAAGTTACTAAGATTGTAGAGAGACACTTCATGACCTTGTATTGAGTGACCTTGAGTTTGATATTGAACTTGATCTTGACATTATTTCAACGTTAACATTCTTTTTCAAATGGAATGACCTATTTTTGACCGCATCAAAAAGCAAAAAATTTACTTTGGAAATTGTAGCACATATGACCTTGGACCATTTTTTAAGGTCATAGGCTAACCATCGGAGATAGTGTTATACGAGTTACAGGTTTTTGAAGATCATACAATATTTCTAGACTATTAATATTCCAGGAAATTTATCTCGCCAACCACGGAAAAGAGCATAAAAATGACTTTACACTGTCCTCTTACGCAATCTTTGGTGGTTAGCTGTATGACCTTCAAAAAATGTCCAAGGTCATATGTGACTACATATTTCAATACAAAAGTTTCTGCTCTTTTTATTGTTGAGGTCAAAAATAAGTTATTCCATTTGAAGAAATTGTGTTAATCTTAAAATAAGGACAAATAAAAGATCAGCATGAGGTGTTGTCCCCCTTCAATCTGAGTAACTTTTAATGATGTAATTTTTTTTTATTGTGCGTAATTTACGAAAATCGCCTTGGTTGATTGAAATCCCCTAAAATAGAAACTATATATATAGATTGAGAGAGAATGAGTGGTTGGAAAAGTGGGAGAGGGAAATTAAAAACTAAAGTTTTCTGTTTAAGGCCTTCCAATGCAAATTCTTCATTATTCTCAACTTAATCCAGAACTTCTTCTCCTTTTAATTCCCAACATTCTTCTGCATTAATGCACTTTAAAAACTTCTGATCTCTAAGTTTTTGGATTTTTTAAATTTATTTTATTTTACTGCAGTGGTGTGATGGCATACATGGACTGCAAAGTAGTTAGGTATATTTTTAATTATTTTTTGTCTTGTTCTTTTGTTTTTGATTCTGTCAAACTTAGTTTCTCCATAAAATATTATAAGGAAGAATTGAGATATAAGAATGAAATTGTTGTTATTAAACTCTAAGCTTATTGGAGAAGAGTTGTTTAGTATATTATTTTACACAAATAAATAATATTTTCTTACAACTATTATCATATATTTCCGTACAATAACAAAACCGTTTTCAGTATTTTTTATGGCGTAGGCATATTTCTTTATTAGGTATATTTCTTCTAATTTATTAAAATATAGATTTTGGTTAAGTCACAAAAAAAATACGATTTACATACGGATCAAATTGCGAGCCCACTTATTATCTGAAATTGGTTAAAAATATGTTACATAATGAATAAAGTCGTAATTTCAGTTGTTCAGTCTGGTAAACCATTTTTGACTAAATGTATTAGTAAAGTTGCAGCCCTTAACTAAATTAAAAGAAGAAATTGAATAGGAAAATCCTGTTTTTTTCATACATTTTTAATTTTCTGTTTTAGAAAATTTCACCAAAAGGTTTGTTATACTAATACTTTACATATAAATATAAATTAGAATTACCTTTAGGTCATAAAAACAAATGTTAATGATTGATGAAATCTGTTGCAAAATATAAAAATTCCCATTTAGAGTTTATGAAGTACTACTATTTTTATATTAAAAAGTTTTTCAAATAATGTTTTTGCAAACAAATACAATAATCTGATAAATCAAGGTACTTAAAAAAATTAAATTAACTTCAAAGAACAATCACACTGAAAGGTAAAAAATAACAGTTTTTAAATCTTTCTTTTATCTGTTTGCAGCCAGTGACATTTAAGTAATCTACTACTAACTGTTAATTTGTCATCAACTTTCAAAATTTAAAGAATTCGAAAATGATGATTTTTTTCACTGCGATTTTTTTTTAATTGCTTCATGTTTTTTTTTTTAAGTTATTTTTATTTCAAAATATGAATATACTTAAAGAAAAGACTAACCGTATGGAAAAGCAGTTAAAAAAAAAAGTAAAAGTAAAGATATAAAACTTGCAGAAAATTATTAATAATGACTGCTACTGAGCTTCATCGAAAAATCTCTGTGTACGGTTTTGTGTATAATCTTTTACTTCAAGTTTTCAATTTAGTACTTCAAATTTTCAGTTTCTTGAAATTTTATGCAAAAATACGTTGATTATTAAGATAATGTTAGGAGACATACTTAGTGTACACTTTACCAGTTCAGTGGTAAGTAATGATGGCAATAAAAAATTTAAAAATATGTTTATTAGCCTATATGAATAGAACAGTTTTTTATTTAAAATTCTACCAATTAAGGTGTTTAGAATAACTTAGAAACTCTGAGAGGTTTCTAAAGAAATTTAAACAGTACATTTCGTGAAACTAAAGCTTGAAAAATGTATATTTAAAAATAGAAGATTCTAAAAAACAAAAAAAAGGGACACGATTTACATACGGATCAAACTAAAAGCCCACTTATTATTTGAAATTGGTTAAAAATATGTTACATAACAAATAAAATCATAATTTCAGTTGTTTAGTCTGGTAAACCATTTTTGAATAAATGCTACTAGTAAAGTTGCAGCTCTTAAATAAATTAACTCAATTGAACAAAATAAATTATTCAGTAACTTATTCCGCAACCAAGATTCAGTAACCATACAAGTAGTACTGCAAAGCAGATTTTGGTGTAATGGGCTATGTAAAATTAACATTGGAATTAGTAATTGCACTCTGTTGCTCCTAAATAAACTGTTAGGATTAAAATGAAAGTTAAAACATAATCAGTAATTAGTTCTGTAAGTTTTTACTAATAATTTATTGAACAATTAAGCCGTAGAATATTCTTCTGTAGTTACTTCAAAATGAGATTTCTATTAATAGTTTATTTACTTAAGAGCGAGCTAACCACAGAACTTTACTTGTGTAAGATTAAAACTGTTTATTAGATTTCCTTTATATTAGTTTAACAAATATTGCTATCGTCAGTTAAGAAAATTAATGAAAAAACATATAATAATTAAAATTCGCATGATCTAAAGTGATTCGACCGGTTTCGTTTTATCCGTTGTCATCAGGAGTGATTAAAATTTAATTAAAAATAGATTATATTGCTGTTCACTTTTGAGTCAATTTCTGTTAAAATATTTTAAAAAAGTGGTTAAATAAAATTATAGGGAAACAAACAATATCACAAACTTCAAATTAATAATAATTTTTATAGTAAACTAAAATTAGCTTATAAATGTTAATCCAGGAAGTATCGATTTTAAATGGGTATATTTGGATTTTTTCTATATGATTGCTAATTATTGCTTTAATATCTCCGGGATATTATTAGAAATGATTACTTCGTTATTCACCAGTTGAAAAAGGTGTGCTTAAATTTTTATTAAACAAAATGTAAAAAAATCGCAAAAAAAAAATCAATTTTTTCTTTCATTTCCCTAAATAACGATAACTGTTCATTTTAGAGAAAATATCATTGGAGAAATAAGTTTTTGTTATTAAATTTTATACACAATATCATCGGTCGCAAATCAAAAAATACGTTATTATTGATGAAGAAATATCAATAACTGTCAAAAAATAAATTGCAACAAAATCGGTCATACAGGTTTTGCACAATGATTTTGTAATTCAGCTTTAAAACAAAAAAATCCGATTTTTACAAATTGTGTAGAACCTGAAATAAAATGCTCAGATGCTTGAAAATTTAATCCCACATAAAATAATATTCAAACTTTCAAATGTATGAATAATTTAAATCGGTTAATTAGGAGAGTATAGAGAATTTTTCAATCATAATTTAAATTTTTTATCTTTTAAACAAACTGAATAATCTTCACAGATTTTTATATAAATTAATTTTAAAAAGTGCAACTTAAAAGTACTTGGGAAGACGCTTGTTTAGAAAAAAAGAAACACCTTTCGATTCGTTAATTATCTCTGGAGATATAACTGATCAAAGTCTACAGCCATTTTGCAACTTTAGGATTAAATTATAATCGAAAAATTATTAGACCGATATTTAGCAAAAATTCGTTTCTTCCAGTATGATATTTGAATTTTTTAGCTCACAAGACATCGATTTAAAAAAAAAAATAATTTTGTTTGTTAAAATTACGAGTATGGTTGGAAAATTCCCTAGGCTCTCCTAATTAAACAATTTAAAATTTAATTTGAATAAGTGCTCTTTTATGTACGATTAAATTTTTAAGTACTTAGTGACTTTATTTTAGGCTCTACACAATTTGAAAAAATTGTATTATTTTTGTTTGAAATCTGGATTATAAAATTGTTGTGCAAAAACTATCTGACCGATTTTGTTATGCTTTGGAATGCTGCTTTATCATATTCAAAAGTTCTTTGAGACAAAATCTGAAGGTTCTATGTATAATATAAGTATTCTAAAAAAATTACTAAATATCTTTTCTTTTTTTTCTTTTTTTTTTACAGTTATTGCAATTTTGAAATCAATAATAAAGAATTTTTTGATTTGCAACCATTTTTTGATTTTACATATTGTATGTAAAATTTAATAACAAATTTTTTTCTGTCACAATCTTTTTTTCTAAAATGAACAGGTATCATGTTATCTAAGAAATGAAGAAAAAAATTTATATTTTTGCGATTTTTTTTTTTTTTACTTTTTGTTTTATTGACACCTTCCTCAATTAGCGCATAACGAATGCGTTTATATCATCATTTCTGATGATATTCCGAAGGTGTTAAAGCAAAGATTAGCCATAATTTTTTTTTCGTAGGAGGAGGAAAAAGCTCTACCAGCCGCCGCCATCTGCCCGCACAGATGGTAGTGTCAGTCTCTCACCGACTAAAATATCTCCCCCTGTTCTTCCCAGGGGCGGCTGGAATCGCCTCTCGGCATAACATCGGCCAGCCCTGGGAGTCGTGACAGCAGATTATAACCTACCGCTGCCCTTCCTGCTTGGGCCCTTGCAGAGCCCCCGGGGTCCTCTAGGGATCGTTAGAGTGTGATGACTTCCCGCTTTTGGGAAGCCGATGCGTTCCTCCACCTAGAGACTGCCCGCCCCACTCTTCTAGCCTGACCTTAGGGGGTGGCATGCGCATTTATAAATGCGCGAGTACCCCTCTCCCACCCGCACGCGGCCTCTCATTCCTTAGAGGGGTCCAGATGCGTCACAGAAGTACCCCCGATCCAGAACAAACTTGGACTATGTTACATTAATTTAATTTACGTTTTTATTTTTTAAATTTAGTTTTATGTTATAAGGCACCGTTCTTTAAAATATTCCTTTATCTAAATGTTCGTCGGTAGGAAAAGATGACGTAAGTTGGAGAGATAACGCAATCTCATTTCTCAAAACAAGATTGTACAAAAGGAAATTTGTAGTTAACATGACTGTTTTTAATTTTCTCAGTAATTGAAATGGCGTACCTATTTGACGGGCTAAGAAGTTATTTATTAGGTACAAGATTTATCTAAATACCCAAATTCGATTCATTATTCCTTCGATTAGAAATATACCCAAATTTTATTCACATAATATAATATTTTTGTTTTTAATATAGTTTCTCTTAAATTAAGCTACTAATATGTCGAGGTATATTTAATGTATAATAAGCTATTATAATATATGCTATTAGTATGTCAATATTTGTCTCTGATTTCATTACAACTCTTTCTTTTACTGTGGATGTATAACTATAATATGAAGGGTCTATTATTTATGAAATTTAACTTCTGGACCTAGTAAAAGCTATAACTAGAAAAAACGCTAAAATAAGTTTCGAACACAGACTTTTTGGGTTATTAAACTACGTTTTTATTATTCTTATTTACTAAAAAAAAAAAAAATTAGAAAACACCCAAAACACCTTTCTTGACCGAAAAAGAGTATTTAATTAGAATTGGATAATCCCTTCAGCAGTGATTCTTTAATTTGTTTCAAACTGTTTGTTCATAAATTATAATCTGCTTGTTAATAAATACCGTTACTTTTTTTTTTTGAGAAAAAATTTTTTCATAATTTATAAATGACGAATAGACCCTACAAAAATATGAATTTCAATAACAAATGTAATCCAATTTGCAAATCAGCAATACCTTTTTACTTATATAACCTATAAAAAATATAACAAAACTTTAAACATTTTAGAATACGTTCATTTGTTAAGGAATATATCAATACCAGAACTAATAACAAGAATGGATAGTTAAATAGAGACTGAGTGAAAGAAGCTAAGAAACAAACTAAGATTTATAGAAATCTTCGTTTCTTCTTGTTATTTACTATTTAGTTAAAACTAATTACTCTTTTCGTTTAGTAATCACGAGGTTAAAAAAGTGACATTAATACAAAACAGTAAATGAAATTTCAATTTTCCTTTATTTATTCGCTTAGATCGTCGTCTAACATGAAGGTTCATATTAAAAATAAATAAACAAAAAAAAAAATGAAAACGGATAGATCAGATTTAAGGAACAGTACTGGTTGATAGCCAGAAAATCGTGATTGTTCGTATCTAACAAGCTACTGTTGAACAAAGTGATCCTTAAAATCAAAGTTCAAATCCATCCTCGTTTAAATCCAATCTCAAATCAAAATTTAGTATACGGTAATGCTGGTGCATTATAGAGACTATTCAATCCTTCCAGAAAAAATTTGCGATATGCATAACGTAGGCTCCCATGGTTCGTGCGAAATACCGAAATCCATAAGCACTTAGGGTTACCGTATGTCTGAGAAGAAGTCAATCTATTAGCAACCAAGTACAAGGTAAAACTTAATGACCACGTGAACCATCTATCTGTTAACTTCTATGACAATGACGAAGATGTGAGGCAATTAAAGCTGACTTATGTATTATTACACCAAGGGACCAAGTGATTATTACCCTAGTATTACTCGGTCACTCGTCTTACTTATTATGAATGATACTCGGGACAAAGCTTCTAATTATAAGTTGTTCATCATCTATGTATTTATGTTTACGATTGTATTTCTAATATGATTTATTCTTATGTTATTTTTTCTTCTACTTTGTAGTTTTTTTAATATTATTGGACAATTTTTTTTTAAATTTTAGTGCCTAGTCTAGATTTTATCAATATATATGCTACATTTAATGTATTAATAAATTTTTTTTGGAATATGTATTTAATTAAGATGTTTCAAGGAAACTCCTTGCTTATTATGATGAAATTTTCTTACTGTTTCTAGTTATGAAACCAATTGTAAATATAGTTTAAGGTACAGACAAAAAAAAAAGAAAAAGAAAAAAATATTTTTTTTTTGTTTGCTTTATATTAATTATCTTTACAAATAATATTTCTACAAAAAGTTTATAAATTCAAAAAAGATAGGCTTGTAGTAATTATTTTTATTAATGAAACTTTGCAAAAGAATAACATTTTTTCGGCTTTAAGAAAAAAAAATTGTTACTTTCTTTGTTTTACTACACAATGTACAATAACTTCTTATCTGTTCCCCTTTATTGCTATTATTATGTTACCCTTCCCTTATTATTTTTTTTTTGTTTTCCTTTGACGTCCTTTTAAAATACATCAAGATAGTTCTCAATTAAATTCGTTGATAGAAACGTTTAAAAGATATTCCCTAAATTTATTATCTAATGATTTGAAAAGCTCAAAAAAAAAAGTGAGAACTAACATTTCAGAGATTATTAGCTGAGTTGTATTAATTTCGTCTATGAATTTATCAGGAAGGATCGTGAACATATTAAATCACTAAAACGCCAAATTTGCTTCCAAACCACAACAGAGTTTACAAGTTTTTATTTAACTTTGAGAATAAGAAATCTATAATGTTATAGACCATTTTTACAGCATTATTTTCAAGAAATAAGGATAATTAAAAGGATAAGCCCAAACAGTTGCGAATCTCCTTCGTCAGGAATGTTAATCCCCATATCCAAAGATATACCAAATTTGGTGATTTGCTTTAAAAATATCATAACTTTTATTACTCTTGGATTTTCAGTCGTATGACTTTCACGTTCCAAAAAGATGTTTAATGAAACTATGCACCTCACCAGAATATTAACCGAATATTCTTCTACATAAGGTATAAATTTTTACCATTTATATAATAAATATTTCATAAAGAACTTTGTTATGCATGTTTATTTTCAAATATTTTTTTCACCCTAACCTCAAATGTTGTTGTTTAAAAAAGTAAATTTTTCGATAGAATCTAGTGCAGATTTGTACAAATTTGAATGTAGGAATTTATTAAAAATGTGTAAAATAAAATTTTATTCAAAGCATACGAACTGTTTAATTTTAAAAAAGTAACCAGTAGTAGGATTAACAAACAGAAGTGAAAACTTGAGATTAAATTTAATAATAATACAACGATTATCTATTATCTATATTTATATAG